>ML103512.1:0-103761 GCA_003697995.1 Taxidea taxus jeffersonii | reverse complement strand
CTTAATCAATGGTTATTTCATGAACCAATCATATATGACAATATATGATTGGTTCATGAAATAACCATTGATTAAGCATATATTATGTGACAAAAACTCAAGGGGAATTTAAAAACTGACCTTTGGTTTAACCTAACAGTGTGTTAATATACTTGGCAATATTTTTAGAAAGTATTAATAATGACAGATTGTTAAATTTTCTCCCTTGAAATATTTGTATTTGTTTCCTTGTCTGTGAAATGGAGATAAGTTTCAATTTCATTGGATTGCTATGAGGATTATTGAATACTCCTTGGGTTCTAAGACTGTGTTTTTATATTCCATTCTCCTTAATGACCTCTTTTTTTTTTTAAGATTTTATTTATTTATTTGACAGAGAGAGAGACATCACAAGTAGGCAGAGAGGCAGTGGGGGGGAGGTGTGTGGCCAGGAAGCAGGTTCCCTGCTGAGCAGAGAGCCGGTGTGGAGCTTGATCCCAGGACCCTGGGATCATGACCTGAGCCGGAGGCAGAGGCTTTAACCCACTGAACTACCCAGGCGCCCCCTTAATGACCTCTTGACGTAGTTAGTATCACTTTCTCTATTTTGTACTTGAGGAAGCTCAAGCTTAGAGATAATGAAAAAACTTGCTCATGATGGAGTAATTATTAAACTCTGTCACCATACTACTAAAAACAGGTTACTATTATCATCCCAAGTTTAAGATGGGGAAACTTATGGAAGTTATACAACTAGGAATGCTAGAGTTGGGACTTGAACTAAGGCAGTTTGGTTTCAAAGTATGGTCTTTGAAATCATTATATAGTGCTGCTTCTCTGATGGAAATGTTTCCATATGGAAAACATTAAGAGTAATAACAGTTGTAAAAGAAAAAAATAATTGACTTCTGATCTTAATGGCTTTATATGTGTGTGTGTATATATATAAAAAAAATGTATGTGGATATATAGAGAGACTTTGTTTGAAAGTCTTTAAAACAGTTGTTTCTCTAATTATAACATGTAATGAAGAGTAAAGAAAGTAATTCTGAATATCTTCATTGTATTGATGCCATTGTGGCACGTGTTTTCAGTATGATACTGATCTTAGAGAATAAGGAAATAACTGTAATCTGTGAATTCCTACATGTTAAGCAGGTACAGTAGACTGTCAGTAAAAATATGGCTTGCTTTAGGTTTAAATTTTAATTCTATCATTATATTTAATGTTTTGAAAGCTTCTGAAGCCCTTGAATTAAGAAGTTTTTAAATTTGTATTTTGAAATTAGCTTTATATGCCACTAAGATCTTTTTTAGATGCTTTTGACTCTTAGAGTAGGGATAAAAAGAGAATATACAAATGGAGAGGTTTAGAACAATTTGGGGTATTTTTAAGAAATTGGTAATACCTTCAAATCATGATAAAAATTCTGTTTCTAAATATTGAAAACCATTTAAATATAGGACATTTTTCTGAATAAAGATGAAGAGAATTTAACTATTTGCATTTAGTTTTGGTCCTTTAGTAATAATTGGACTAGTATTATCCTGGAAAAACAGTTTGCTATTTATTCACTTTTAAAATTCCAATTTTGATGTTGGATATTCTGCAATTTTAATTTCTCATGCATGAATGGATTTTCTTGCATGAATATGATATAATTGGATAACATTGAATGAAGTTCTTGTACTAGTGTAGTCCCTCATGATTCACAGTTAATATGTTGTAGAGATTCCTTAAATAGAAACTATTTAAATTTTATTTTGTACCAGTAATAAAGCTTTCTCCATTTAATTATACATTTATTTGTTACATTGTCAACTTTTATTTTAGATAGTAGGATTAAAGGTATGGGTTGATACTGAAATCCTACAACATATTGCTTAGTACTGATTAGTACCATCAGATAGAACATACTAGTTATTACCATACTAGACAGAAATCCCAGAATGTAATTGTGCTCTACAGGGAAAGAGGATTGGTTGGCACAGTTTCCTGATAATGAATCCACTGATAACAAGAATGTGATGACAGATAGATATAGAAAAAAAAAGCCATATATTTACTAAATTGCGTAGCATATATAGTATATACTTCATGATATATATGATATATAGCCTATTAAATATACTATGTCATTATATACTAAAATATGCTATTTCCTATTTCTATATAAATTTAAAAATTGCATTTCAGTAATTATGACCTATTAGGCAGACATATAGGCAGATAGATTCTAAAAACAAGGGACTAAAATTGAGGAGATTGAGAAGTAAGAATTGTATTTCTTTAGGATATTAATTATAAGTATCTTTCATTTGTAAAGGGCATGAATTGTTGTCCGAATTACAGCAGCGTCGATTTAATGGCTCAGATGGAGGGGTCTCATGGTCTCCTATGGATGATGAACTGCTGGCCCAGCCACAGGTTATGAAATTATTAGATTCTCTGAGAGAACAATATACTCGATACCAGGAAGTTTGTAGACAACGTAGTAAGCGTACACAGTTAGAGGAGATTCAGCAGAAGGTGATGCAGGTAAGTGTCTGATTTGAATATATTTAATTTTTTAAAAATCTAAATGTTAAGGTTTTTAAAAAACAATTTCTACTGTGTGACTGATTTTATATTAAGCCTTATTATACTGTGTAGATGACCTGAATCCTATCAAAACAGACTAAAACTATTTTATGTACAGTTTTACAAATAATATTTGCATTAAAACTATATTATTTCTACAGTGATGACATTGAACATTCATTTTACTCTATCATTATGAACTTTATTTTTTTTTTTAAGATTTTATTTATTTATTTGACAGAGAGATAGAGAGTACAGGTAGGCAGAGCAGCAGAGGGAGAGGGAGAAGCAGACTCCCCACTGAGCAGGGAGCCCAATTTGAGGCTCCATCCCAGAACCCTGGGATCATGACCCGAGCTGAAGGCAGCCACTTAACCCACTGAGCCACCCAGGCGCCCCTATCATTATGAACTTTAAAAGTAACTAGTTGTTGGAAAATATCACCTATGGTCTCTACATTCTTGCAATAAGTAACACTTTATTAATGATGATCAAGTTATCCTTAATTTCCAATGACTTGTTAGTTGTTGTTTTTTTTTTAATTTAGGCATTATGAAGAGGTTTTCTTTCCTAGCAAAATGATGACATAAAATGTAAGGAATTTCAATATTAGATTTCATTATTTTTTGATGCTGCTAGAAACCTTTAATGTATTTAATACTTAGGAATTTTTATTAGTTCCTTTGAGAGTTGATTTTTATTAAAACAGTAGGTTAAAAATATTGAAACTCAATACTAAGACATTTCTGTTACTTAGACCACATTCTGATTTTTCTCTGTTGAATTAAGAAATAAATGTTAAAAATGTTTTACCTAAAAAATCCAGCAATGAAATGTAGAAGACATTGGGCTGGGTTTTCAATAGAATATAGAGATAGTTTTGGTTTTTGCTAAAATTAAGCTAAGGGGATAAAATCTTAAGTGTTAAAGCCGATGACAGAAGTGTTGTGGGCATCTATAGGAGGGACTGTTCCCCTGACTGCAGGGGATCTAGGAAGATTTAGCAGAGGAGGTAGTAGTTGAGCTTTTTCTCCAAGAATGTGTAAAGATTTCACCAGGCACCTCCTTTAAGTGTTAAAGAAGAATTGGCATTTTATGCAAGAGAAAGGATTGCATAAATAAACACCAGTGCATGAAATCCCAAGTTCTATGGGGGAAAAAGCAAGCCGTAAGGCATGGTGGGAAGTTTTTGGCCTTTGAATCATAAAGCATGGTCAGCAAGTATGATCTAAATCCCAGTTCCTCCATGTACTTACTGTGATCATGGTCACATTATTCACCCACCTGTGCCTCAAACTCAAACAGACTTCCTTCTTTTTTAACATCCCTCTCTTTTCTTTCCCTTCCTTCCTTCTTTCATTAACTGAAACAAGGGTAACAAGACCTCTTTTGAAAGGTTTGTTGAAAGAATCTAATGCTGATTAATGTCATCTATTATATTTATTTCCATTGTACTAGGCTCTAGTCTGTATGTCTGGTCCCATTGTTGGCAAACCTTTCCTATAAAATAGGGCCAAATAGTAAATGTTTATGCTATGTGGACTGTACAATTCTTATAGCTATGGCTGTGAAGCCCTGCTGTTGTAGTGTGTAGACATCATATAAACAAATGTATGTGGCTGTGCTAAAATAAAATTTTATTTGCAAATATAATGGGTAGTCAGAATTGGCCTGCAGGCAGTAGTTTGCTGACCCCTGACTAGAACATCAGGGTGTTAGAGTAGAAAAGGCTTGAAAGGAAGAAGATGATCATGGAAGATCTTGAATTCCAGGCAAAGAGATTTAATCTTTCTTTTTTTTTTTTTTTTTTAAAGATTTTATTTATTTATTTGACAGATAGAGATCACAAGTAGGCAGAGAGGCAGGCAGAGAGAGAGGAGGAAGCAGGCTCCCTGCTGCGCAGAGAGCTCGATGTAGGGCTCGATCCCAAGACCCTGGGATCATGACCTGAGCTGAAGGCAGAGGCTTTAACCCACTGAGCCACCCAGGCGCCCCTGATTTAATCTTTCTTGTGATAGCCATGTATACACTGAAGATTTCCAAGCATACATTAATTGTAGATAGTTTTTTCTTTGTAAAAAATTTATAACTTATCAATAGGATTTATAACTTACAGATAGTGTAGATAGTATTATAGATAGTATAGGTAGGTAAACTTCAGCCAAGTAGCTTGAGAGTGTCTTTGAAAACCATAAATATAGAATAACATAGTGGTGTACAAGTCACTCACATGATCTGGGTCCACCTTTTTCTACTACTTCCAAGTTATTTACTTTTTCAGGAAGGAAATGTTGTTATTTCTCAGTGCCCTAGCTTCCTCCTCAGTAAACTGAGGATGACAACAACAACAACAATAGTAATACCAACTTAATAGGGCTGTTACAAAGATTAAAGAAAATAATTTTATAAAATATTTAGTACTTAGCATATAATGAATTTTCTATAAATAATATCTGATATTTGCTCACTCATTCAAAAAATGAATGTGTACAGTAGTGTGACTTCGTGCTAGGTAGAATATAATGGTGAGTAAGAATAGACTGCATTCCCACTTTTATGGTACATGATTACATAATTACACAAATAGTTGTAAAATTGCAATTGTGCCGAGTCCCAAAAAGGAAAGAGATGGAGTAACAGTAAGAAGAAAATATCAGAGATGAATCATTTTTCTGATTTGCAAGACTTGATGGGTGGTCTTGTTGTTCAATTAGGAAACACTGGACAGGAATTGGGTTTAGGTGTGGGTGGAAAAGGGTATAGAGAATCATGAGTTTGGTTTTAGACATGTTGGATTTTTTTTTTTTTTTAAATTTTAAGTAATGAACATACAGTGCCATTTTGTTTTCTGGAGTAGAATTCAGTGATTCATCTCTTACATACAACACCCATTGCTCACTATAATGAGTGCTTGCCTTAATAACCATTACCCATCTAGTCCATCCCTCACCCTACTTCCCTTCATCAACCCTTAGTTTGTTCTCTATGGTTAAGAGTCTCTTATGGCTTGTATCCCTCTCTCCTTTCTGCTCTGCCTTCCAGTATGTTCATCTGTTTTGTTTCTTAAATTCCACATATGAGTATTTGTCTTTCTCTGACTTCTTTCACTTAGCATAACACACCGTAGTTCCATCCATGTCGTTGCAAATGGCAAGATTTCATTCTTTTTGATGACTGAATAATACTCCACTATATATATATATATACCACATCTTTTTTTTTTTTTTTTTAAGATTTTATTTATTTGAGAGAGCAGAGAGAGAGAGAGCATGTGCGAGCATGAGCAGCAGGGGGGCAGGGGCAGGGGAAGGCTGGAGGGAGAGGAAGAAGCAGACTCCCTGCTGGGGACCCTGGGATTATGACCTGAGCCAAAGGCAGACACTTAATTGAACTGAGCCACCCAGGCACCCTTATACCATGTCTTTATCTGTTCATCTGTGGATGGACATTTGGGCTCTCTTCATAATTTGGCTATTGTTGATAATGCTTCTATAAACATTGGTGTGTGTGTACCCCTTCAGATTACTATATCATTTGGGTAAATACCTAGTAGGCCAGTTGCTTGATCATAGGGTAGTTCTATTTTTAACTTTTTGAGGAACCTCCAGAGTGGCTACACCAGTTTGCATTCCCACCAATAGTGCAAGAGGGTTCCCCTTTCTCTGCATCTGTTATTTCTTATGTTGTTAATTATAACCATCCTGAGGGGTATAAGATGGTATTTCATTGTGGTTTTGTTTTGTATTTCCCTGATGATGCGTGGTGTTGAGCGTCTTTTCATGTGTCTGTTACCTTTTTTTTGAAAAGTGTCTATTCATGTCTTCTGCCCATTTCTTTTTTTTTTTTTTAATATTTTATTTATTTATTTGACAGAGATCACAAGTAGGCAGAGAGGCAGGCAGAGGAGGGGGGAAGCAGGCTCCCTGCTGAGCAGAGAGCCTGATGCGGGGCTCGATCCCAGGACCCTGGGATCATGACCTGAGCCGAAGACAGAGGCTTGACCCACTGAGCCACCCAGGCGCGCCTTCTGCACATTTCTTGATTGGATTTTTTGTTCTTTGCGTGTTGAGTTTGATAAGTTCTTTGTAGATTTTGGATACTAACCCTTTATCAGATATGTCATTTGTGAATATCTTCTCCCATTCTATAGACCACCTTTTAGATGTGTTGATTGTTTCCTTTGCTATAGAAGACTTTTATCTTGATGAAGTCCCAATAATTCATTTTTGCTTTTGTTTGCCTTGCCTGTGGTGATAAGTCTGGTAAGAAATTTCTATGTCCAAGGTCAAAGAGGTTTCTGCCTGTGTTCTCCTCTAGGATTTTGATGGTTTCCTGTGTCACATTAAGGTTTTTCATCCATTTTGAATTTATTTTTGTGTATGGTATAAGAAAGTGGTCTAGTTTCATTCTTCTGCATGTTGCTTAGACTTGTTGAATTTGAGGTGACTTTGAGACACTAAGAGAAAATATGGAAGGGTAGCCCCACAGAGGTCTGGACTGGTGACATAGTTGTTTGTCATCATGTATGAATGGCAGTTAAGAGCATTGATGTGGGTGAGAGTTGACCAAGGAAAGTCCTAAGAGTATGTGAAAAGAGGGCTTTCTAACTGAGCTTTGAGAAACTCCAGCATCTGATGACAAGATAGAGGAGCATACTCCTGAAAAGAAGACAGGGAAGGATTGGCCAGAGATGGAGGAGAAAAGTGTGAAGTGTTCTGTGTCATGGAAGCCAGGGGAAGCATTTCAGGATGGAATTGGGAACCTTGTAGAATGCTGCTGAAAGATCAAATAAAAGGACAACTTAACATGTCCATTAGGATGTATAAGATTGAGGCCACTGGTGACCCTTGAGCATGGAGTGAAGCACACTGGAGTGAATTTGGAATGACAGTGAAGTGTAGTGAAGGAGACACTGAGTATGGGCAACTCATTGAGAATTTGTCTCTGAAGGAAAGATGAGAAATAGTGATGCCTAAAAGTGGTAGAAAAAGGGTGTATTAGTTGCTAAGTCTGCTGTAACCAAGTACCACAGCCTGGGTGGCTTAAACAATAGAAACTTATTTCCCCATGGTTCTAAAGGCTAAAAGCCTAAGATCAGGGTGTTAGGAAAGTTGATTCCTTCTAAAGGCATTGAGGAAAGAATCTATTCCAGATTCTTGGCTTGTTGATGCTCCATCTTATTTCTGTATCTTTACATTATATTAACTCTGTACCTTCCTGTGTCCAAATTTCCTCTCCTTTTAAGGACACCAGATTAGGGTCCACTGTAACAACCTCTTTTTTTTAAAAATTAACATATAATGTATTATTTATTTCAGGGGTACGGGTCTGTGAATCATAAGTCTTACATAATTCATAGCACTCACCATAGCACATACCCTCCCCATTGTCCATCCCTCGGCCACCCCATCCCTTCTACCTACCTCCCCTCCAGAAATCCTGTTTGTTTCCTGAGATTGAATCTCTTATGGTTTGTCTCCCTCCCCGGTCCAATCTTGTTTCATTCCCCCCCCACCCCCGCCAACCCCTGCCCTGCCTCTTGAATTCCTCATAGCAGAGAGATCATATGATAATTATCTTTTTCTGATTGACTTATTTTGCTTAGCATAATACCCTCTAGTTCCATCCATGTCATTGCAAATGGTAAGATTTCCCTCTTTTGATGGCTGCATAGTATTCCATTGTATATATATACCATATCTTCTTTATCCATTCATCTGTTGATGGACATCTAGGCTCTTTCCATAGTTTGGCTGTTGTGGACATTGCTGCTGTAAACATTGGGGTGCATGTGCCCCTTTGGATCACTACATGTGTATCTTTAGGATAAATACCCAGTAGTTCAATTATTGGGTCCTAGGGTAGCTCTATTTTCAGCTTTTTGAGGAACCTCCATACTGTTTTCCAGAGTGGCTGTACCAGCTTAACAACCTCGTTTTATGTATGTATGTATTTTCAACTTCAATTTAATTGCCTCTTAAAAGACCTTATCTTCAGATAAATAGGGGTACATCCTGAAGTACTGAGGCTTATTAGCATTTCAACATATGGATTTGAGGGAGGACAACAAAACTCAGTCCACAACACGGGTCAGATATAATTTTGTTCTGTTTTTCTTTTTAAAGTAATATGGAAAACTCTCGGAGCTTTAAAGACCAGTGGGGAGTATCTATGTGGAAAGAGGTGTTGAATACACAGGAGAGAAAGGATATTTAGTACTATCAAGTTCCTCACAAAGTAGAAGTGAATCATTTCCAAAACACAGTGTTGAAAGGATTAGCGTTTGCATGGAATAAGGAGAACTCCATTGTAACAGGAGGAATGATGGGTAGGATGTATCCAGAGATGTCTCCATGTGTGAGTCAGATGTGAAGATGAAGGGATTCCAATGCGATGTGTTCTTTTTTTCAATAATGTAAGAGAAAAGGTCATCTGCTTTTTTTTCAATAATGTAAGAGAAAAGGTCATCTGTGGTACAGATTTGAAGTTGAGGTGGGTGGTGGTGGCTGAAGAGGATGACGTTACAATGAGTAAGAGGTTTCAACGTTTTCTTTGTGGGGATTGGAAGTGTAAAGTACCACAGAAATGTAGTTGTATTTTTAGGTAGTATTGATCTTGGATTTATGCTGGAACCTTCTGGTTTGTTGTGTGACCTTATCAGTTCATGGCTAGATGTTGAAGTGCAGGTACAGAGAACGTGGGTGATGGGATTCATTCAGCATTTGTGCCTTGCTACATAGGATCTGTGGGTATGATTTAAAAAAAAAAAGTGGCAAAGGAGTTAATGTATTGGCAAATGCATTTTTGAAATGATAGACCAGGTCAGTTGAATAAAGAAACTAGAGAAGGCAGGTGATGATGATGATATTTATGATGGCGATGATGGTAATGAGATTATTGTTAATAACAAATAACCTTTATTGTAATTCATTGTCTTTGAGTGTTACACATTAGTTGGTTAGAACATTAATCTACATCATGTAACGATTTCCTCCTCTCCCTTTTTCACAGGGAAAATTCACATTTTAGGCAAAGATCTCTTTCCCTTGCTAGAATGATTACTTAAGCTTAGCTATATAGTAAGTGTGCATTGATCATGTCAGCATCCACAGAGCATAAAATGCACTGTCTCTCGTCTTACAAATTTGGGGAAAATGAAAAAAATTGTTTATATAAAGATAATCAAAGTTGATTATCATGACTTATGTTAAATTAGTGAAAACTGCATTTTTCCATATTTCTTCTTTACTGTCTTATCACTGAAAGCACAATGAAAGAAATGAGAGGTGTCTGGGTGGCTCATTCAGTTAGGCATCAGACTCTTGATTTTAGCTCAGGTCATGATCTCAGGGCCCTGGGATAGAGCCCCGAGTTGGGCTCCGTGCTCAGTGGGGAGTCTGCTTGAGGATTCTCTCTCCTTCTCCATCTGCTCCTGCTCTCTGCTTGTATTTTCTCTCTCTTTCTCTTAAAGAAATAAATCTTAAAAAAAAAAAAAAATCAATAGCTCTAATAGATAAGCTATATGATAAGTAATAATCATTAAAATTATCATTTATTTCCCACAGTTTAAATCAATGGCATTAGAGTTTATGTGGTTTGCAGAGGTTTTCCGTGCTGCTGCTGCTATATTTAAAAATTAGATTTTCATGAACTTTTTAAGTGGGAGATGATGCTACTTCAATGAAATATGCCGTCATTATTCTCATTATTTACTGAGGCAATAATTACAGCCAGCATTACAAATTACAAATCTTATTTCTCGAATCATCCATGTGCTTTTCTTCCTTTATAGAAAGGAATCATAAATGCAAAATAGGATACACTAAGAGTTGCATAAGAATACAGCTGGAGGGGGCGACTGGTGGCTCAGTGGATTAAAGCCTCTGCCTTCAGCTCAGGTCATGATCTCAGGGTCCTGGGATCAAGCCCCACATCGGGCTCTCTGCTCTGCGGAGAGCCTGCTTCTTCCTCTCTCTCTGCCTGCCTCCCTGCCTACTTGTAATCTCTCTCTCTGTCAAATAAATAAATAAAATCTTTAAAAAAAGAATACAGCTAGAGGATATGCTTCTAGTTCCCCCAATTCTTTCTTCAGGTCAGATGCTTGACATTTGCTTAACATGCCCTTCTACCTTGTTTGACCCCACATTCTTCCAGATATTCTCTCATGAAGTCTTTAGAAGTCAGCCTGGCTAGGAAAGAATATTGTATAGTCACATGCGTTTTTGGCCTCTGCAAATATTTGTCATGGTAGATTTTAAGAGCACATCTCCAAGGCTATACTTTGCATATAAATGTAGCCATTTGAGGGGTCACATTGATATGGATTGGGCATGAAACTGCTCTTGCTGTAAGTTAATATTCAGATTGACTGAACAAGATGTCCTGATTAAAATTAAGTTTTATAGCCTAGTTTGGCAAACTACCATCATTAATGCATTTAAATAGACTTGTTTACTGGGGCGTCAACCTCAATTTACATCACTTTTATTAGAAATAGTCATACATTT
This sequence comes from Taxidea taxus jeffersonii, assembly GCA_003697995.1. NCBI lineage: Eukaryota > Metazoa > Chordata > Mammalia > Carnivora > Mustelidae > Taxidea > Taxidea taxus. Next base: position 92,694 of record ML103512.1, on the reverse strand, counting down.
ACTGTGTCTACACTACTGATGTTGCACACTAAGGAAAATTACTTTCAGCATACATTAAAGCTATATGTGTACTTGACTATGAAAGTGGTTTTTTGCACCAAGAATATGTCTTTGCTTTATTGAAAGTTTGTTTTTAAATTTATGGGGCTCTTTGAAAGTTCCATGCTAATGAGTTGTTTTTCCTCAGGTATCATGATTTATATTAGCTTGCTTCTTTTGCTTGTGGAATATTCTGAAGTCAAAGCTTAAATGTTTAAATAATATTTTAGGTTTTAAAAAATAACATATAACACATTATTAATTAACAACTTTTGAGATGCTCTTATTCCATCCTTAGTTTTAGAATTTAGATATTTCTAGTGAAATAATTATATTATTTAAAATACTTACAAGCTGGCACTCTTGGGTGGCGCAGTTTGTTAAGTTTCTGACTCTTGGTTTCAGCTCAGGTCCTGATCTTAGGGTAGTGAGATGTCAGGCACCATGCTGAGCCAGTGTCTGCTTAAGACTTTTTCTGCCTTGCCCCCTTCCCGCCCCTCCCCACACACTCTTGTGCTCTCTCTCTCAAATATGTAAATCAGTAAATCTTTGAAAGAAATAGAACACTTGGAAGTCATTGTATATTTGTCTTTATATCTGTAGTCATAATAAATAGCAATAGATGAGGCTTGAGTTCCATAAAGGAAATGGAAAATGGTTTCAAATGTTTACATAAGCTTCCATAAAACTTATACTTTTTAGGGGCGCCTGGGTGGCTCAGTGGGTTAAGCCCTCTGCCTTCAGCTCAAGTCATGATCCTGGGGTCCTGGGATCGAGCTCCGCATCGGGATCTCTGCTCAGCAGGGAGCCTGCTTCCTCCTCTCTCTCTGCTTGCCTCTCTGCCTACTTGTGACCTTGGTCAAATAAATAAATAAAATCTTAAAAAAAAAAACATACACTTTCTATTTCCATTTTTCCCCTTAAAGATTTTATTTATTTATTTATTTTAGAGACAGAGAAAGAGAGCATAAGCCAGAGTGGGCAGGGGCAGAGGGAAAGGGAGAAGCACACTCCCCACTGAGCTTGACAAGGGCCCAATTCCACCGAGATCACAACCTGAGCCGAGATCACAACCTGAGCCACACAGGAGCCCCCACTTTCTATTTCCATTTGAAAAAATGTTGAAAAAAACAGTTCAGGGACTTCCTTAAGAAACTCAGGCTCTTACTGTAAAATGCAGGTGTGAGATAAACTTTATAAAGAATGAATGGACATACATCAGTAAGAAAAAAGACAAAAACCAAATGGTCATTTAAGTAGATGCAGAAAAAGCATTTGACAAAGTACAGCATCCATTCATGATAAAAATCCTCAACAAAGTAGGTCTAGAGGAAACATACCTCAACATAATAAAGGCCGCATATTGAAAACTCAACAACAAACATCATAGTTAAGTATGAGTGCTTTCCCCCTAAGATCAGGAGCCCCAACGGTCCAACAATCAAACTATTGGGTATTTATCCAAAGAATATGAAAATGCTAATTCAGAGCGATACATACATCCCTGTGTTTATTGCAGCTTTATTTACAATAGCCAAATTATGGAAATAACCCAAATGTACATCAACTGATGAATGTATAAAGAAGATGTGGTGTGTGTATATATATATATATATACAATAGACTATTACTCATCCATTAAAAAAATGAACTCTTGACATTTGCGACAACATAGAGCTAGAGAGTGTAATGCTAAGTGAAATAAGTCAGTCAGAGAAAGACAAATAATATATGATTTCACTTATATGTGAAATTTAAGAAATAAAACAAATGAACGTAGGAGAAAAAAGACAAGTCAAGAAACAGACTCTTAACTATAGAGAACAAACTGGTGATTACCAGAAGGGAGATAGGAGGTGGGTGGGTAAAATTATGATGGGAATTAAGCAGCATACTTATCATGATGAGCAGTGAGTAATGTATAGAAGTGTTGAATCACTATATTGTTCACTTGTAACTAATATGATACTGCATGTTAAGTACACTGGAATTAAAATAAAAAGCTTAATACAGAGTGAATAGACAGAAGTAGCTACACTTTTCTCTTCAAGAAAATGGGAGGAGCAAAGAGGCTAATAAATACTAGTATTTATCTACTGTGCTAAGTGTCTTACTTATAATGACTAGTATAATCCTCCCAGCACCTTTGTATGGTAGGTAGCATTGACACCATTTTAAAGATGGACAGACCAGTCTTTCAACTGGTAGGAGCAGAACCAGAATTTAGAATTGAGACTCATGCCCAGTGCTTTCTCATGACTGTGAAAGAGTGATCCTTTCCACAGGCTAACAGAAGCAGAATCCTAGCACTCTGCCCCTCCAAAGATAGCTAATACAAAGTTTAAACGGGAAGAGTAGAGATGTTGAGGAGCCAACCTTTGTGTTCCAAAGAACACTTGACGACAAGGGATTGCAGATTAATTTAGGACTGTGAAAACAGCCAAGAAAATTAAAGCACTTAAGTCTATCCCAGTGAATCCAAAATAATACTTTGGCTTTTTTTGTTTTTAAGTTTTTGCACTGTATTATTAAAACCTTGAAAGAGAAAGTGGAAGCTGAGAATATGTTAATAGTTAAGAACATAGAAGATAAGTGGGGAACTAACTTAAGGGATAATTTACTAAAGATCATATACTTTTAGTAAGCAAACATTTGCATACTGAATACTAATATTGAAAAGTACACCTGGAGAGATTTCTGTTTTTCAATTTGGCAGAAGGTTTTTTTTTTTTTTTTAAATTAAGCAGTCTATACTTTATTCAGACTTCCTTAGTTTTTACTTAATGCTATTTTTCTTTTCCATGATTCCAAACAAAATATCACATTACATCCCATATTAGCTTTATTTATCTAATTGCATCCCTTTGGCAGAAGTTTTTTAAAAGCAGTAGTCAGGGGATGCCTGGGTGGCTCAGTGGGTTAAGCCGCTGCCTTCGGCTCGGGTCATGATCCCAGGGTCCTGGGATCGAGTCCCACATCAGGCTCTCTGCTCAGCAGGGAGCCTGCTTCTTCCCTCTCCTCTCTGCCTGCCTCTCTACCTACTTGTGTGATCTCTGTCAAATAAATAAATAAAATCTTAAAAAAAAAAATAAAAGCAGTAGTCAGTTTGTATACTTTGCAGAGGTTTCTCAGTTAACACTTTCATTGCTTGGATGTTCATATAGAAAAAGGTATTTTAGAGAGCAATTTTTTTTAAGATTTTATTTACTTATTTGACAGACAAAGATCACAAGTAGGCAGAGAGGCAGGCAGAGAGAGAGAGGAGGAAGCAGGCTCCCTGCTGAGCAGAGAGCCCAATGCGGGGCTTGATCCCAGGACCCTGAGATCATGACCTGAGCCGAAGGCAGAGGATTAACCCACTGAGCCACCCAGGCGCCCCGAGAGCAATTTTTTTAATGTATAGTAGCATATTGTCATTGAATTCAAGATCTCTACTGAAAATCTTTCCTAGAGAAACAATACAGAATTAGACAAAAAAAAATACTACATATGAACTTCTGTCTCTCTATGTATCTTAAGTTTATATTTAGGGTGTGTGTGGGTATATTTATATATATGTATATATAAAGTAGCTGTTGTAGATGTACAAATGTATATGTACATATATGAATATGTATGTAAGTAGGTTGGTTGATTAATTGGTTAGACAGATGAGAGGGAGGGAAGAAGGCAGCCAAGTTCTGCCTTCTTAAAAAAGAGGTTTGTAACTATTGTAAATTATAACTGTAGCCACATAGAAAATCATTATAGTTTTATAGTGTAATGTTAAGTGAAAAACACAGGATAGAAATGACTGTACTCTAAGAATTGGCTGTAGTGCTTAAATCTGGAGTAATGTGAAAATGCAATGCATGTGAAAAAATAATTGAAAGAAATAGACATGATTTTCCCCTATGATGTACTTATTTATTTATTTATTTATTTATTTTTAAGATTTTATTTATTTATTTGTTAGAGAGAGAGCACGAGCACAGGCAGACAGAGTGGCAGGCAGAGGCAGAGGGAGAAGCAGGCTCCCTGCCAAGCAAGGAGCCCGATGTGGGACTCGATCCCAGGACGCTGGGATCATGACCTGAGCCGAAGGCAGCTGCTTAACCAACTGAGCCACCCAGGCGTCCCTCTCTATGATGTACTTTTAAAGTACCAATTTACTTATTTTTACTTATTTTTTACTTTATTTTTACTACTAAAAATTCCATGAACTATTAGATTTTTAAAGGAATATATTTTAACCTGATAATAATTGAAATGCTGCATGGGTCCATTTTAAAGTTCTGAGGTAAGCCTGTCTATCCACTGGGTTGTAACATTATGCTATGGACACACCCTCATTCGCTTCTTACCAGCTATCTTAAGTTTACATTTTAGAGCATAACCATACATCTGTTATTGAATTCCTTATTTTAATTCAGTAACAAGTAAAATTTGATAATATTTTTTCTGTTAAATTACTTCAATGTGTCCATGTAGTTTTGTAGTGTGTGTGTGTGTGTGTGTGTGTGTGTGTGTGTGTGTGTGTGTAAAGAGTTAGATCGGGAGGGAGACAAACCAAAAGAGACTCTTAATGTCATAAAACAAACGGGGGGGGAGGGGTGTTGGGAGAGGGTGGTAGAGTTACATTATATGTTTAAATAAAAATTTTAAAAAAAGAGTTAGAAAAACTCTTTCTGCATGAGGCTTTGGTCTTTGCTTAACTGTCTAGCTCTGTTTTCTTGAAAACCTATAAAACTTGGAATGTCAACTGTTGCTTTTATAGTAAAAGTTATTCTGGGTCTGGACTGTGAGAACTGTTAGTACTTGATGGAAGGCATAACTTTGAGCATCCTTGAATTCAGATCTTCTGTAGCGTACATGAGCACTGTGGGCTCTGGAGTTTTGATGCCAGATTCTTCCCCAAATCTGTCCCATATGGACTTCATCACCAAGTCCTGAACTGACTTGGCAGAAGAAGAATGCCTCATGCTGCTCTGGCAAACTGTAGCTCCTCACCTCACATCCTGCTGAGTGGTGCCAGTGGGACCTCAGATTGTCTGTGGGTCTGCAGGTTTTAGTTCATCCTAAGACCCCTAGAGTGTATTGCTGTAGTATAATTCTACAGTTAGTTTATAATTTTCAAAGTGACAAAAGTAGCATTTTAACTTCATATTAGTTAATTACTTAGTTCATTTAGTTTTATCAGTACTTTGAGAAGAACATTTGACTACGAGTCTAGACACAGGATTTTTAGTCCTAGGTTTTTAATAATGGATTATATTACCTTGGGCAGGTCAGTTAATCTCTGAAATTAAATTTTCTTAAGTGTTAGATAGGAAATTTGACCAGTGTCATTTCTGGTGTCTCTTCCAATGCAAAATCTTATAGTTCTTTTATTTTCTTTCATCATAAGTTAATTTTTAATCTTCTTTTATGGGGAGCATTCCAGATTTCTTTTAGCCTGGCATATGATCAGATAGCTGAAAGCCTAAGGTGCTACAGTGTGCATTCTTTCAAATTTTGCTTTTGGAAAAGTTGTCAGATTATAGCCACGTAATTAGAAAAGAACATTTACTGCCTTTACAGTAGAATTTAAAGGATTTAAAAATACTTGAGGAACTGGGATGCTGGGGTGGCTCAGTCAGTTAAGCGTCTGCCTTCGACTCAGGTCATGATCCTGGGGTCCTGAGATCAAGCCCCACATTGTCGGGCCCCATATCATTGGGCTCCTTGCTCAGTGTGGAGCCTGCTTCTCTTTTTCCTTCTGCGTGCTGCTCCCCCACTTGTGCTTTCTTTCTGTCAAATAAATAAACGTAAAAATTAAAAATTAAAAAAATATTTGAGGAGCTTTGGGAGGAGAAAACATTGAATGTTTGAAAAGCTTTTGATTATTTTAAGATTTTGGTCTCAACTTTCATTTATAGGTTGTGAACTGGCTTGAAGGTCCTGGATCAGAACAGCTACGAGCCCAGTGGGGGATTGGAGACTCTATTCGAGCCTCCCAGGCCCTACAGCAGAAGCATGAAGAGATTGAGAGCCAGCACAGTGTGAGTCCCTCTCCTGGTACAGGTTACAGGATGTTGTTACTGGGCATAATTAGGAGCCTGTGTGGTGCTAAGGGATAAGTTGCTATAAACTTCGGTATAGGGCATAAAGTATAGTGTGTTTAATATTTAGAGGCCATAAAGTACATTTTGACCATTTAGCATATATTTATTGGAAGTTTGGATTTGCTTTGGCTCTAGTACAGTTTATATATTTCTATAGAAACAAAATTCATGTGAAATTTTAAAAGTTACCATGACAGAATAAAGAGTGATAGTACAAAAATAGAACCTTCGTCTGCAGTCCTAAGACAGAAATTATGATCTTTAAATCCTCAGAGGGAGGCCTGGGATATCCCTGTTTTATTAAGGAGAGTACAGTACAATTAATGCCTGAGAATAATTCCAGAACTGTTGAATTAATCACAACTAATGGAAAGTGAGTGCAGAGGGTACAGGGTATCTTTCCATTCTTTGTGTATTTAGGGGCTCCCACTTGTAATTTTGAAGGAGATGATCAAACAAATTAGTTATAAAATGAGAAAATGATCTATAGGCAGATTATAGGTAATCATTCAGGAGGGCTTAAAATTTAACATTGTATGTTAAATTTAACATTGTAACATTGTGGATGGAGGAAGTTGATATACGTTAAGCTCTTGCTCTGTTAAAGTTAACTCTTCATTATTGAGAAAGTGATCATCTGCTTTGTGGATCAATTAGTTCATCCTTTTTCTCTCCCCAGTCATATTATTTATGATAGCAATTTAAATAGGTTGACTAGAAAAGTAGAAAAATATACAGATTCATTAATTTCTATCTCCTTAGATTATCTGGCTTAAAAAATTGATCAGTTTACACACACACCATTCAACCTTGCATTTAATATGAAGAATAAAACATCTTTCCCATAAATAGGTTATAAAAGAAGTTAGCCTTCCCCTCCAAAACAAAAATAAATCCAAATGCTCAGAAGACACTCTGATTGGATTTATGTGTTAATTGGGGGAAAAAAATCATGTGTTCAGGGATGAATATAACATGGCTCTAAATGCACAATAATAGAGAACCAAAAAAAAATGGTTCAGTAACAGTTTTAAACTCTGGGCCCAGATGAGATTTATGGATTATGTGAACATCTAATTTTTTCTTTTCCCTTTAACTTCCCCAACTGAAGTGGTAGTTAAAAGTTGGGTAGTATTAATAAATGTATATTTTAACTAAATGAGATTAAAGAAGAAATGTTGAACCCCTATTTCTCAGGAATAAATTTGAATTGTTGACCAGGTATCATTTACTATTTACTAAAGATGTATTTTAACAATATTTGACATTATTTTCCTCTTTAATATATACCATTCTGTTTAGTTCCTTATATTGCTTTCTTTGTAGTATTCCCCAAATCAGCTTTAATAATCTGTTGTATTGGCAGATAAAATATATACTGTACTCTGTAGGATTTGTAATCTAGCTGAGAGAATAATATGGAAGAGATATCACAAGATTTGGATTTAGAATCATCTAAAGATTGTGTGTATATTGTCTGCAGTTTTCCTAAGTAGTATTCTTAAGAGATTGATTTATAGAGAGGGAAGGGGAAGAGGGAAGGGCAAAGGGAGAGGGAGAGAGAATCTTAAGCAGGCTCCATGCCTACTGCAGAGCCCCATGCTGTGCTTGATCTCACAACCCTGAGATCATTACCTGAGCCAAAAATTAAGAGTAGGGTGTTTAACTGACTGAGCCATCCGAGCACCCCAGTACTCATAAAATATTTAAAAATGAAATCCTGTAATTGAAAAAAATCTGTATATTTTATTCATTTCACAGGGTCCAACATAATGCTTTTTCCTTTTATGCTAATAAAATATGCTAGTAATTTGTATTTAACTTATAACTCCTAATTCCTGAGGTTATAATCTTTTAATGTTCTTGGTACTTTTAATTTTTATTATTTTTTAAAATTTTATTTATTTATTTATTTATTTTTAAGATTTTATTTAAGGGGTGCCTGGGTGGCTCATTTGGTTAAACGTGTGCCATGGGCTCAGGTCATGATCCCAGGGTCCTGGGATTGAGCCCCATGTCAGGCTCTCTGCTCAGTGGGGAGCCTGCTTCTCCTTCTGCCTGCCCCTCTCTTTCTCTCTGTCTCTTTCTCTGTGTCAAATAAATTTTTAAAAAATCTTTAAAGATTGTATTTATTTATTTGAGAGAGTGTGTGCATACACATGTGCATAGGGAGAGCAGAGAGGAGCAGAGGTAAAGGATCTCAGACTCCACACTCAGCCTGCTGCAAGGCCGGATCTCATGATCCTGAGATCATGACCTGAGCCCAAACTGAGAGCTGGAGCTTAAACCAGGCACCTCTCTTGGTACTTTCTAAATAACTTAATTCTTCAGATATTTTTGATACTGACTGTGACTTATTTAAACCCTGTGGATTGTTCTGGAGCATGTTACTATAAGATAACTATATCCTATAGTTTGTACCCCCCCTTTTTTAAAGATTGTATTTATTTATTTATTTATCAGAGAGAGAGAGAGAGAGAGAGAGAGCATGTGTGCACAAGCAGGGGAGTTGGCAGGCAGAGGGAGAAGCAGGCTCCACGCTGAGCAAGGACACTGATGCAGAACTCGATCCCAGGACTCTGGGATCATGACCTGAGCTGAAGGCCCACACTTAACCAACTGAGCCACCCAGGCATCCCACCATTTTTGGTTCTTGAAAACAGTATTTGCTGTAAAACATTGTAGACTTCATCTAGAGGATTTGGTTATGAAAATATCCCCAGAGTCCTTTATGTAAAGATATGTGACACATGAGGGCCCTAAAGATAGAATTTATCTATATTTTATTATTTTTTAAAGATGTCAAGAAGAGTAATTATACTTTGAGGTTAGATTATGTACCTATTATAAAGAAGTTCACAAAAGGAATTGAGAAACACATTTTATATTGCATACAGTATGGATGAAATTATAAATAGTATACATAGAGATTCTTGTGTTTAGATTTTTATTTTTGTATTTTTATTTATAAAATTTAAAAATAAATTTATTTTACTTATTTTTTAAAAAGATTTTATTAATTTGAGATCTCTGCAAGAGAGAAATACAGCATGAGCTGGGGGTAGGACAGAGGGAGAGGGAGAAGTAGACTCCCTGCTCGATTTGGAGCTCCATCCCAGTACCCCAAAATCATGCCTGCAGCCAAAGGCAGATGCTTAACAACTGGGCCACCCAAGTGCCCCTAAAAATTAATTTAAATGAAAAATTGCTTATGGATAGCTCTGTGTACTCGGGTTTACTTACAATGTGAATAAAATTTCAGAACTTTTGAATTGGAGAGGCTCTTAAAGATTCTTCTACTGGCATCACCTTATTTTTATACATGAACAAACTGGGAGAGAACATTTTCGATCACTGGATAGCTAGACTCGGTTGAAACACCAGTCTCTTCATACTCATGAAGTTCTTTTCCCTCTCTCTGTTTCTCTGTATTTCTCTCTCTCTTTCTCCCTTTCTATATTTTTCTGTCTCTGTCAGTCTGTCTCACTTGCTTACTAGCTAGCTCACAGTGAAACTACTCATGGATGTGCTTAAGATAATAGCATTTTTTTTTCATTCCTATAATCTTAATATTTGAGGACATATGCACATATATTGTTGTTTGCATTCATGGACCTGGTACTCAGGGAAAATAAACATTGATGATTTATGGATTTCATTTCTTTAAATGATGTATGCCAGTTTCAAAATTGGGAGGTGGGGACAAATTGAATGGGAGTGTAGAAGAAACAGAATTGGTCAGGAGTTGATAGTTATTGAAGATGGATGGCACATGGGGTTCATTATACTATATTCTTTCCACTTTTGAATAGTTTGAAATTTTTCATTCTACAAGGTTTACAAATTAGAATTGCACTGTTTTAACCAATAGGTGGCACTACATTGTCACCTTGAGAATAGGTTGATTCAGGTTGAGTATATTAGTTTATGATGTTCTAATATTTTATTAAAAGCTTTTCTTTTTGTAATAAGAGGAACACTTTAAAGCATATGTTGGAGTTGTTCAGGTCTTAATGAAATTATGACAAATTTCTAGTGTATTGGTTAATAGGGATAGAAATTAACATGCCATTTTGTGTTAAATCACTGTCGAGTATTAAATTTTAGATTCCTATAAAAGCATGATCATAAAGCTAAAAATAAGCCCAAGTTTATTAGAATATTTAGTTTTAATATACAGAAAATGAAAATATTACAAATATGTAGTTCTTTGTCAAGGAGTGTCAAAAAGAAGTTTGTTTTTTTAATATGGTGTAGGTAAGCACAACAAAAAAATATCAAGATATAAGAAAAGTGATTATAGTAACTTAAAATATATTTTAACGTGTTTTAGTTCAGTAATCAGATTTTATCTTTTGGGCTGAGATAGGTGGTGGTTAGAGAAAACGCATCATACGAATGAAGCTGAAGCTTTAGGATTCCGTTTGTATCTCCCATCTCACAGTGCTGACTTTTGGTCTTCAAAGAGAACATTGTTGTGTCATGCCTAATAGTAAGCAGCAAAACAGATGTGCATGAAGGGTCAACACCTATCTCTCACAAACATACTAGCCTTAATCAAGTGAGCTGGCAGTATTTCTTTCCTTCTAGATTGGGTTTCCTATGTCTTAGTTTAAGCATAAATACCCATTATTTCAGCAATTGTGCATCATCACCAGTTCCTAGACGATTCCAGTGTCAATCCTGTTGACTGCCTCTGTCCTAGTATGTGAGCATTCAAGCTAATTTCTTACCTACCATCTAAATACAAACTGCATGTCTTGGAATTGATTTTTTTCCTGTGCAATTAAATGTTCATAAAAGGTAGGCCAGAGGATGGCCAAAACTGAACTGAATGCAGCCTGTTCAGCTAAGGTTCTATACATTTTATATTCTCCCATTTCCTAGGAAAAAACATTTTGATTAATTTGAAGAGAGAGAGTGTGTGTGCCTGTGCATTCCAGATTTTTTTTTTCCCTTACATCCCAGAGAGACTGATCATTTCTTTAGGAAAACCTCAGTTCCTAATGTGAGTTTCTTTCATTTCAAGTGTTAATTTCAAGAAAAATACTAGTTCTTAATTGTTTACCTCTTTGTTCTAGTTACGTGGGCCTTTATTTTACAGGTTCAGTCTAGGAAAAAAATCAGCCACAGTATGGTTGTTCTTAAACCTTAGTGGTCCTAGGAGTCACCTGAAGTGACTATTAAACTGCCTGTCGCAGAGCCATATGCCCACAGACTCTGACTTAGTAGGTCAGGGGTGGAGCTTAGGTATTTTTAGTAAGCACTGGTAATATGATATAGATCTCACTGTAAGACATGGTGACCCAGGATGCTAATCCTTTAGCTTACTATTTTTCTTTGAATCATGACTGTTACTTCTTCAAAGAATTGGTAATTATTTGTTTAGAATATTAATTAAATTTACAAGTATAATTTACAAGTATAGAGAAGACTATGAAATCCCTTTCTATTTTAGAACACTACTGTGATATTTTTCTCAAGTTGTATTACCTCCATTAACCTTTATAATCACTCTATGGTTCCAAAAGTATTTCACACATAGTATTATATAATTAATTTATACAGTAACCAATAAGGTAGGTAATATTCTGTACAACATCACTGTTGTACAGAACAGGGTTTCTCAGTTTTGGCCCTATGACACTTTGGGCAGATGGATCTTTGTTGTAGCGGCTGTCCTGTGCATTATAGGGTCATTTAGCCGCATCACTGGCCTCTATCCACTGGATGCATTAGCATTGTGCCCTCTCTGTTGTGACAGCCAAAAATGTCTCTGGATATTACCTCTGGATATTGCAAAATATTCCCTCTGAAGCAAAATAGCCCCCAGTTGAAAATCACTGCTTGAAAGAAAAAAAAAAATAAAACAGGTTCTGAGAGGTAAGTGAGTTAATGAAGATGACACCCTTTATAAGGAGAAAAGACCTTGCATTCATCTTTCAGATCCATTTTTCTTTTCTCTACATCTGACTACATTGTCTATATAATAATATTCAAAAATTTCATAGTAGTTCAAGCAATGAAACAACATGAAAAAACAGAGAAGCCCAAGTTTTAGGTACAGGGCACAAGAGTAGACCACATTTAGAGCAGTACCTATTACCTACTTAATTTAATGTCAGCTAATCTACGGTATCTGATATAAAGTGTTTTTTATGTTCATTCGCTATATGTTAACTGAACACATAGTAAATGTCACATGTTCTAGGTTCTTGGCTATATAGTGCTGTCTTATAATATGGAATTTAAATTCATACTGGGAAAAAGGGACTGGAGAGAAGGTAAGGCGGCAAGGCTTTTAGGAAAGGCCTCTCTGAGATCACATTTAATCAGAAACCTTGAAATGATTTGAAGGAGTAATTCAAGCAAAAGGCAGTTCAGATTGAGGACACAGAAGTAAAAACACTGTAGGTAGGTGCTTACTTGCCATTGTAATGGAACAGCAGGTATGTTGGTGGTGTTGCAGTGCAGTGAGCAAGGTAAAGAGTCACACAAAACAATGTTTCTAAGGGAATCAGGAGCTAAATCATGTCCTTTTCGCCCACAAAAGGGAACTTGACATTTATTTTATTTTTTATTAAGGATTTTATTTATTTATTAGAGAAAGAGGGAGGGAGAGAACACAAGCAGGGGGAGCAGCAGGGAGAGGGAGAAGCAGACTCCCCACTGAGGAGGGAGCCAGACATGGGGCTTGATCCCAGGACCCTGGGATCATGACCTGAGCTGAAGGCAGATGCTGAGCCATCCATGCACCCCTTGACATTTATTTTATTTTTTAAGATTTTATTTATTTGACAGAGATCACAAGTAGGCAGAGAGGCAGACAGAGAGGAGGGAAGCAGGCTCCTTGTTGAGCAGAGAGCCTGATGTGGGCCTCAATCTCAGGACCCACTGAGCCACCCAGGCGCCCCTTGACATTTATTTTAAATATTACATGAAATCATTGGAGGGATTTTTGACCAGAGAACTGATACATGTTTTTAAAAAGATCTCTGGGGGCACCTGGGTGGCTCAGTGGTTTAAAGCCTCTGCCTTCAGCTCAGGTCATGATCCCAGGGTCCTGGGATCAGCTCCGCTTTGGGTTCTCTGCTCAGTAGGGAGCCTGCTTCCCGCCCCCGGCCCCTCCCCCTCACCTGCCTCTCTGCCTACTTATGATCTCTGTCTGTCAGATAAATAAATAAAATCTTTAAAAATAAATAAATAAATAAATAAAATAAAAAGATCTCTGGCTACCATGTGGAAAATAAGGACTAGGAAGAAACAACCAAACAGGAAGACTGGGAACAAATAGAATGGAGGCAGTAGATGTAGTGAGAAGTTGTCACATTTCTGAGGTTGAGCCAGTAAGTCTTGCTCTTGGAAGAATCAGGTGTTTGGCCTTAGCCACTCTTAAGTTGGGGAAGACTATGAGAGAAGCAGGTTGGGAGGCTACAGAATTAGTAGCTTCAGGGGCAGGTTAAATTTTAGATGTCTAATATTCATCCAAATGGAGATAGTTGGTGGACACTTGAGTATCACTATGGGTTCAGGGAAGGGGACAAGGTGAGGATATTAATGTGGGAATTATCAGCATATAGATGTCATTTAAAGGCATGGGACCAGATGAACTCATCCAAGCCCAAAGAGTACTAATTTAGAAGAAAAGAGCCTTTGGAAAGCTGAACCCCAGGTCACTCCTAAATTTTGAGGGCAAGAAGCAGAAGGAGGGCAGCAGAACTGTTGTGTCTGAGGGAAGAATAGAAAAAGGCATTTCAAGAAGGAAGTGGTTGCCTTTGTAAAATGCAACTGAGAGACCCAAATTAGATAAAGACTGAGAATTTGCTAAGAGCAGGAAGGACAAAATCCTGATTAGAATGGGTTAAAAAAGGAATGGGAAATAGGAGATAGGATGAGTACAGAGTATTCCTTTAAGGGACAGTCTTGGTCTTGAGTGCAGTTCTGTTTTTTAATAGAAGATACTGCACCTTATTTGTATGCTGGTAGAAATAGTCCAATTAAGAAGAATGAATTGATGGTGGGAGAGAGAAGATAAGTGCAAGGGCAAAGCCTTGTGTAGTCAATAGAGGACAGAGATAGTGCAAATTAAATGGCTACTTTAGAAGCAGGGACAGTTCATCTGCTATTTTAGTGGGGAGAGTGAAGCACAGGGCTGCAGAAAAAAGGGAGGGTCATAGGTTTGTCGGAGAGAAGATGAAGTTAAGAGTTTTGGCCGGGAAGAAGAGGGGAAAGGGAGTTGGAGATTTAAGGAGTGAAGAAAACAGTCATGAGAGTGGGAAAATGCATTGACTAGAGAAATGTAATGGGATTGCTGAAGGTCTATTTGAGGTTATTTATATATACTTTATATATTTTTATATGGAGAGAGTCTATATATTTATATACACTATAACTTTTAAAAGACACCTGTTTACATCATTGTTATTATCCAGCTATATTGCTACTCTGGTATAGGTATACAGTAGGCAGAGATAACAGGTCTGAGGTCTTGACAGGTAGATTGGAAGGAAGGAAGGAAGAGAGCAGGGCATGAGTATGGGTTATGCTCTGGGACATGGTTATAACCTCTGACCAAAGACAGAAGTGAAGACGTGAGACTTTTCAATGCTGGGCCATGAAACAAACAGGTCAGTGGATTGACAATCTCATGGAGCTGTAGGAGTGAGTGTCCTAAAGAGTGTGACCAAGAGCATCAGTAGCTGGTGGTTAGAGAATGAGATTCTTGAAGCTTTGGGAGCTGTATGGTAATATATGATTATGACAAGAATTTACATGTGTTGGAGTAGGTAGCTAAGGTGGGGTGGGGACAGGATGGTTGCAAGTGAGGGAGGGAATCAGGGGACAGAGTTAAGAGTGCTGCATGGATGTGTACATGGTGGGAGTCAGTGGGAACCCTGACCCGGAGCGGAGGACCATGACCATTGCCAAACTCCCTGGGAGAGGGTGCTTAATGGGAAAGGTGTGGAAGGATGTTATCCAACAGCATGCACTTTAAAGGAGATCTAGGTTTTAAGAGAAAGGGAGAAGAAATGGTCTGGTAATAATTTTCTCTGAGAATGGACAGGTTTCAGGTAGCACAAGAAAGGAAAGGAACCATTTAGATACAAGGATGAAGGTACAGGATAGATACTGACGTTGACAAGAGTGAGTTCCAGGAGTCATGTGGAAGGATTTGGGGGTTGGGGACTTCTCATCCTCACTTTAAGTAATTGTGCCTTACAGAATTATCATATATGTTACTTAGTTTATCTGGAAGAATTATAAAATGTGGTGCGGTTCTTCAGCAGCCAATTTGATCCTTAATTTACAACATGTGTGTTACAGGAATGGTTTGCAGTATATGTGGAACTTAATCAGCAAATTGCAGCACTCTTAAATGCTGGGGACGAGGAAGATCTTGTGGAACTGAAGTCACTGCAGCAACAACTTAGTGATGTTTGCTATCGACAGGCCAGTCAGCTGGAATTTAGGCAGAATCTCTTACAAGCAGCTCTTGAATTTCATGGTGTTGCTCAAGATGTAAGTGTTTACTCTGATTGCTTTTCTGTTCTTCAAATGATCTGAACACTTCTCTGCACTTAAATTTTGCAGGTTTGCATGTCTCCTAATTATTTTTCTGGAAAAATAAAATAATTTATTCCTGGGGATATGATAACAGTCTTTGATTTTTTTTAAATTTTCTTTTCATTTTTAAGTCATTTTGCATGCAACTAAACATTTTTTTGTCTAAATAGTGTTTGAACTTAGTAGATATATTTCATTTTGATCATTTCTCTGTTTATGCTTTATAACATAGATTGAAATGGACGTTTGAGTACTTTCCTACATTCTGCTTACCTGGATATAAATCTTTGTCTTCCTGGTGCATGCCTCTGTGTGTTCTGTCTTTTCAGATAACATGTATTCTAATTATTCGTCCTTGTCTTTTAACAGCACAGACTTTTTCAAATGTAATTGTGATAACCTCATTAGATATAAACCTCATTAATCATTAAACACTTTAGATGCTGATCACATCAGGGTTATCTCTTTGGTGTCCCTCTGCTTTAGTTGTCTCAGCAGTTGGATGGCTTATTAGGGATGTTGTGCGTAGATGTAGCACCAGCTGATGGAGCATCGATTCAGCAGACTTTAAAACTGCTTGAAGAGAAGCTGAAAAGTGTTGGTAAGCAGATTTTAAAAATGCTGAAACATAAGGGTTCTTTTTTTAGAAATATCATTACTATGGCTAGAGAAGTCAACTTTACACTGAGCTAATTATAATTATTTATAGGAAACACAGGAAAAATTAGTATAAAATAGGTTTTATTCCCTTGAAGGGTGTAATACATGCTAAAATTTCTATTTTTCATTGATGGTCTGTCACCCTTCCTTCATTGGGCCTTTAGCCTTTCTTCTTTACCCAACTATATCTACAGGTGCTATGTCTTGCATATACTATGAACAGTTATTTGTAGTGCATGCATAAGCTGTAATTAGCTGTGAAGTGTTCTGTGGTAAATCCTGTATGCCCCAAAACTGTGTTTTATGCAATGATTTTGGTTGTTGCTATATCTTAACCTTGTGAATAAATAGTCGGTTTGGTTCTATGCATTTGTTTCTCCAAATTGGGAATATTGCCAAGGTTACCTACTCTCCCAAGGGGAGGATGATCCCATTTCACTTGACACTTTACATTTTACTACAGTAGGAAGGAAGTACAGTGAATTTCCCTAGGTGATGACTGGAGAGGAGATAGTGGATGTACAAAAGGGAAGAGAGGGTTGTTCTGGGTAGAATGAGAGGGCAAAGGGGCATGGAGGTGAGGAATCAGAAGCCTAAGACAGATTTAGTAGAAAATGGTGACACATGATTGAACCAAATTAATTAATTATTGAAACGGATTTGAGGGAATGCGTTTGAAAAATCATGTTTGTACGGGCATTTGTTTGCAGCCTTTGTTATTTTAACACATGATAGGCATAATACATATTTTGTATTTAATTTTGCCAAATGCAATTTATTTCAAAGGATCAGAAGCTTTCTAAAACCATACTTCTCCTTTAAAAAAGAAAAGAATTCCTGTGTGCTTGTTGGTTTGGAGTACTGTAAATCTACCCTAAATGTTCCCTCTCATTAGGTGTAAGCTAGAAGATGCCTGAACTCAGAATATTCAGCATCCTTTTTCAGTGATATTGCATTGCTTGAATGCTTTGAAGTCTTGTAACTCTTAAACATTATCTTGAACAAAATGTTTGCCGTGTTCTCTTAAAAATTGGACTACTTAGAAGCACAAAGGAAACAAATTGAAAAATACTACTGATCAAAATAGAACTTCTCACATTTTCAGTTTTCAAAAATAAGTATCATCAATGGAAATTCACCTTTTGGAAATTCTCTTTAGGCAGAATTTGGCATGAGAGGGAGCTCAATTTGAACCACCTTTAAATGGATTTATTCCTTGAAGTGTTCAGAGAACCCCTTCCCAAGGTAGTTTAACATAACAAAGCTATCGTGCTTAGAATCTGAGTACAATATCTGCTGAGGGGATTTCCTTGAGGGAGGGAAAGCACCTTCTTTGTTTAAGAGATTAAATCTAGGAACTTTTGTTTTAGATGTAGGATTACAAGGTTTGCGTGAAAAGGGTCAAGGACTTCTGGATCAGATCTCCAATCAGGCATCCTGGGCCTATGGAAAGGATGTAACCATTGAAAATAAAGAAAATGTGGACCACATACAAGGAGTGATGGAAGATATGCAGCTTAGGAAACAAAGGCAAAGTTTGACTGTTAATGTTAATTTTTGCTAAAATGACATAATAAAATGAGAAGTGATATAATTTATGTTTTCCATACAAAATAGAAGTTCTAACCAGTTAATATAGAAGGCATGTAGTAGGTTTTGGTGAATGTAATTGTTGTATGTAATTGTACTAACAAATTGTGACAGTTTGTTCAACTAACGGTACTTTTCCCGTTTTTAATTCAGTGGTAAAATTTTAGTTACACCCAAGTACTTTGCATTCCATATCTCCACTATAGCCTATGACCCTTTCATCTTTTAAGAAAACGCTTTTTGGAGAACTTTGATTTTCTGTTTTCATTTGGTTTAGAGTTGCTATTAAATATGTCATCTACTTTGATCAGTTTCTTCGTCTACAGTTCTGACTCACAAATTGTCACACATTCATTGTATTCATATGTGCTCTGAAAGAATTAGATAGTGGACTCTGGGCAAGAGGCTATTTAGTTTTATTTCATATAGAGGCAGGAATTTAAAGGATTCTTTGAAAATTCAATTTGCAGTAGCACCTGAGAGAACATTACAAAGTAAAGGATTAAATTAATATATGAAAGTATATACAGTGTAGCATGGTTTATGAAATTTTTGCACACTTAAAAATTTTAAGATATCAACAAAACCTCACATAAACTATTTCTACATTACCGAGAAAATACTCATTAGTCAAGAATTCCTTCTAGCCTCACATGCAAACTTACCCATTTCATTATTTTATTCTAATCACAAAGGATGCTGTAGCTCTATACTTAATAAGTCACGTACCCTCATGTCTTCCCTGTCTACTTTCATTCTCTACTCTGATCTCTGCCTCTCATTTAAATGCTTACCTCTCATTAAAAAAAAAAATGCACATTTCCTCCTCAACTCTTTCTTTGTCTCTTCTAGCCCTAGAATTCTCCTTTCTGACAGCTAAGTCATTTGAGGGTTTAATCTACACTCATACTATTTCCTCACTGCCTCCCATTTACTTTTCAGCCCTCCTCAGTCTGACTTCTGCCCTCATTATTTCACTGAACTTGCTCTTACTGATGTCACCAGTGACTTTGTAATTATCATGTAATAAATGCTTGACCGTGCTCAAAATCCAGGGAGTATTTTTGGTCTTCATATTGCTTGATCACGCTGAATAGCATTGGACACCGCTGACTTTTTTCTTCTTGAAACTTTCTGACAACCTTGTCGTCTTCTGAAAACACCCTCATGATCCCAACAGTCTGTTTCTTCTTAGTCTTCTTCACTGGTTTCTTGTCCTCTAGCTAATTTGTCTGCTTTCAGGGTTTGTTTTGAGGCCCAGTCCTCTTATTCCATGTGTTCTCCCTGGACGGTTTCACTACTTGAATGACTTTCTTTTATTTGATTATGATTGAGTATTTATGGTTCTGACCCAGACTCCTGTCCTATGCTTTGGACCTGTAACTACACTTGGCCTACTTCGTATCTCTAGGTGGGTGCCGCACACATTCCTCAAACCTAATATGTCCAGATACTTGATCTTCTCTTTTGATATCTTATCTAGGTTAAAGTTGGTATCAGGTACCAAATTTGGGATTTATCCTAAAATCCATACTCTTCCTCAACCCGTATAGCCCAATCAAATGTTTTAAGTTCTGCTGTCTCTGAGTCCTGAAATTTTCTATTTATTTATTTTTTTTTTTAAAGATTATTTATTTATTTATTTGACAGACAGAGATCACAAGTAGGCAGAGAGGCAGGCAGAGAGAGAGGAGGAAGCAAGCTCCCTGCAGAGCAGAGAGCCCGACGTGGGGCTCGATCCCAGGACCCTGAGATCATGACCTGAGCCGAAGGCAGCAGCTTAATCCACTGAGCCCCCCAGGCGCCCCTGAAATTTTCTATTTAAAATCTCCTCTTGTATCTGCCTCTGGCCTTGATCCTCTCTATTCTGTTGTACATGAGAATAATCGTTGTAAAGTGCATATCTAATCATAAGACCCCACCCCATGATTTCCTGTTTTCTCAGATGAAGCTCAGTCTCCTTGAAATAGTGTAGGAGATCCTTCATCATTCAATCCTGCATAATCTTATCTCCTGCAACTTTTACAGACACAGTTGTTCACTTTCTTGAATGCATTGTGCTGTCTCATAAATCTATGACTTAGACTACTTCTTTCTTCATTTTCTCCTTGTTGGATTCTTAAAGACTCAGGGATATTTATTTTTGGAAGGCTTTTTAGATTTGTAGGACATATTAGTTACTTGTTCCTCCCTGCTCCCATAGAATTCTTTACATAGCTCCACAGTAGCACTCACCACATTGTTTGTTTAGGAGTCTGCCGCCCAAAATGGGATCAACATAATAGTTGAGACCATGAAGCGTATTATCTGACACCTGACAGTATGCATTAAATATATCTATGATTTCATCTTCATCATTAAAATGTCTTAGATTGTTTAGCTTCAGATTTTAAAAATACTTCTAATCATCACTTCCTTTTAGTCCCTTGTAGGATTACTGTAACAAGATTCATTTTAGTACTATGTTATAGGCTTTTATAAAGGGCATTCTTTATAAAAAATAACCTTGTGACAAGGGTTTCTGTATTGTTATTCAGCTTCTTTAAGAACACTGACTGTCGTGGAGCTCAGTGCCTTCTGGGTAACTGGTCATTAGTGTTTGAGATTGTAGTGAGTTCACCCTTCCTCTAAAATACATGAAATTGCATGAGGGCAAAGCGAATAGATCAGAGCTGAGGTAGTTAAAGTCACCTTACAAGTTCAGTCCTATGTTATATAGGACAGACCACAGTAAAATTTTAAAGTACTCTGAATTGTGTCTCTCTACACCCAAAGATCAAGAGTTCTTTTTTTCTTCTTTGGAACATAGATGGAGTATGTTTTCTTTTTTTAATTCAAAATTAGGTATTACTTTGGGTGATGTAATATAATGAGAAGTGTTAACTTTTTTTGCTTATTTTCAAAATTTATTAAAATGCCCTTTTAATGAAAAACTCAGATTATGTTTGAGAGATTCAATACCAATAATTCATGTATTGTAGGTTAGTCTTTACACTGCTATAAAAGATGTGTTTTCCATGATTATTCCATAATTTTTTATTTTTCTACTGTACACTTACATTGTTTGCTGTCTTTTTAAAATTTAAATTCAGTTAATTAACATGGTGTATTATTAGTTTCAGAGGTAGAGGCCAGTGATTCATCCAACATATATAATACCAAGTGCTTATTACATCATGTGCCTTCCTTAACACCCAGTTACCCCATCCCATCACCTCCCCTCCTCCAGTGACTCTCATTTTGTTTCCTATGATTAAGACTCTCTTCTGGTTTGTCTCCCTCCCAGATTTCATCTTGTTTAATTTTTCCCTTCCCTCTCCTATGATCCTCTATTTTGTTTCTTAAAATCCACATATGAATGAGATCATATGATACTTGTTTTTCTCTGACTGACTGATTTTCTTTTGGTTTCTATTTCATTGATTTCTGCTCTAATCTTTATTAATTCTCTTCTCCTGTTGGGTTTAGGCTTTATTTGCTATTCTTTCTCCAGCTTTTTAATTGTAAGGTTAGGTTGTGTATTTGAGACCTTTCTTGTTTCTTGAGAAGGGCTTGTATTGCTATATATTTCTCTTAGGACAGCCTTTGCTGCATCCTGAAGGTTTTAAACAGTTGTGTTTTCATTTTCATTGATTTCCATGAATTTTTTGAATTCTTTAATTTCTTGGTTGACCCATTCATTCTTTAGTAGGATGCTCTTTAGCCTCTGTGTATTTGAGTTCTTTCTAAATTTCCTCTTGTGATTGAGTTCAAGTTTCAAAGCATTGTGGTCTGAAAGTACACAGGGAATAATCCTGGTCTCTTGGTACCTGTTGAGACCTGATTTGTGACCCAGGGTGTGATCTATTCTGGAGAATGTTCCATGTGCACTCGAGAAGAATGTGTATGTTGTTGCTTTAGGATGGAATGTTCTGAATATATCTGTGAGTCCATCTGTTCCAGTGTGTCATTCAAAGCCTTTGTTTCCTTGTTGATCTTCTGCTTAAATAATCTGTCCATTTCAATGAGTGGACTGTTGAAGTCCCCTAATATTATTGTATTATTATCAATGTGTTTCTTTAATTTTGTTACTGGTTTATGTAATTGGCTGCTCGCAAATTAGTAGTATAAATATTTACAGTTGTTAGATTTTCTTGTTGTATAGATCCTTTAATTATGATATAGTATCTTTTCTCAGAATGTTTTTGTTTTGTTTTATTTCCTTGGTGCATCATTGTCAAAATTATTATTTAAGAAACTTCATATGTTTATCTTTGAGGCTTGTTTAGTGCTAACTGGCAATAGAGATTTCTTTGGGTTTCAGTGTACTACTTTGTTGTTTTTTTGCTTCAGTATTTTGCAGAATCCATTTTGTCCTTAGGAGTTTGTAATTAGGAATCTTTCAGGTATTTTGAAGTTTTGAAGTATTTTGATGTAACATAGATATCCTTAAAATTCTTACAAATCAATACAAAGTAGTTGGAAGTCTCCATGGTGTATAGGATTAAGTATTTTAGTATACTACAAAACATGCGTGCCAGATGATGATGTTAAAATAATTATTAATAAAACTGAAATTATATTCTACCTTATGTTTGGGTTTATTAGATGTGAAGACATGGTGGATGTTCGAAGGTTAAAGATGCTTCAAATGGTGCAGCTGTTTAAATGTGAAGAAGATGCTGCCCAGGTAAAAGATCAGTCAAGCACATGATGTAGTTGTCTTCTCTTAAAAGATTGATTTCACCTGTTAAAAATGTACTTTTCATGGTCCTAAGAAAGTGAATGTGTTAAGTCAAATTCTAGTTTATCTTATTAAAATAACAAAGTGTTTTTTAATTTCCAGTTATCTTACTGGTCTCATTTGACTTATCTTCTCAATGAAATCCTCTATTAAGTGAGAAATTGGGATTATTTATTATTTATTATTGTTGACTTACTTGTTAGTTACATGCTAAGATTAAGGCTGGTTTAGCACATTGCTTTTTTAACTTGCAAGAGGGTTTTTCAATAGAAAACTATATGCTATCTTTGTGTAGTTAGCATCAGAGAACATCATTGCAGCTTGACCTAGAGGAACTTTATGATTTTAAGTAACAACATAAATGTGTATGGATTCCAATAAGATCCATATTACATAAACACACGATCTTTTTTTAAAATTTAAATTCAATTAATTAATATATAGTATATTATTAGTTTCAGAGGTAGAGTTCAGTGATTCATCAGTCTTCTGTAATACCAGTGCTTGGACATTAAGGAAAATGCATGATCTATTAATATGAATCATGTGCTATTAATTTTTAAAAAGTGCTTCTCTTTAATATATCTTGTCCTTAGATTTTAAAAATTTGAGGGGGAGGAAAGATTAATTCATGTAGCTTTCTTAAATGAAACAAGCTAATAAGAACTTGGGTTATAACTAATAGGTTAATTGATCATATGGGAGTAATTTTTCTTTTGATAAACATGTTGTTTTGATATAATAAGAGTTATGGATCCAGCGTCACTCTTCTTTATTTTTTTATTTAGGCAGTAGAATGGCTAAGCGAACTTCTGGATGCCCTGCTTAAGACCCACATCAGATTGGGTGATGATGCTCAGGAAACGAAAGTTTTACTGGAAAAGCATAGAAAATTTGTTGATGTTGCACAGGTGCAGAACTGGTTATCTTCCTTTTCTACAAGCTCAGTGTTTGAATAGCTTTCTGCATGATTATAATGTAACTTAACCCTCCTCCAAGTCCAAGAAGGTTAGTCACGTTATTCCAGAAATATCACAGAACTAAGAAAATGTCAGCTGGTGCATCAAAAGTAGCCTGCATAAACTTGAGAGGGTTTATGTTTTCCTGAATACAGGTTCTGTATGCTCCCTCTGATTTGTTTTAAGATTATGCCATTTTTTAGGCAATCCATCTGTTCACTCACGAAAGTGAATAAGAAATAGGAGTTAATAGCAGTATTGTAGAAACCCCAGTTTCTCTATTTCACCAGTGTTAGTATAACAATGCAGATTTTGTGTGTATGTTTGTGTGTGTTAAAAGTATCTTTATTTTCCCTAATAATTGAGCTTTCTGTATGGGATATAAAGTACCCTGTGAAGAGCCCATCTTTACCCATTTGTTTTGGTTAATGAGATCAGCCATTATTTTTGGCTTGAGGAATTGATAAGAATGAGATGAGGAAAACAGAAGAGAGAAAAGCCTAACAAGAAAGAAACTTACTAAAAATTCAAAGTGTTGTCTTCCCATCCTTTTTTATGCCTGCAGTTAATTTATAGTAGTGTCAGTGGAGTCATTCAGTACTGATTCCCAGTAGTGTTATTATTTGCAACCACAATCCTTCCTGCACACTTTCCCATCTCTCTTTTCAGAATTCTTTTACTATAATTTCATGTTTACTTTTTCTCTTTTAGAGTACTTATGACTACGGCAGACAGTTGCTACAGGCCACGGTGGTGTTGTGTCAGTCTCTGCGCTGCACATCTCGGTCATCTGGAGACACACTTCCTCGACTGAACAGAGTATGGAAACAATTCACAGTAGCATCTGAAGAGAGAGTGCATAGGCTGGAAATGGCTATTGCATTTCACTCAAATGCTGAAAAGGTTTGCTTTTTTCAGAATGTAGTCTCAGTAATACTTATTTTGTATGTTTAAAATGCATTAATTTTAATATTATAATTATGTGATTAGCCTTTGTGTTTTTTCCAACTTATTTTAATCCCATTGTTTAAAGTTTGTTTAGATATAATATATTGTCTTAGAGAGTTCAAATTAAATTCTCGTAGTATAATCTATACCAATGCTGGCTTACTGTGGTTTGAGAAATCCAAAACCATCTAAGAGTCCTCTCTCAACAGTGCTTCTCTTCTTACTAAATCTGACCCCCCAAATGAGCTATCTTAGGGTGTCACAACTCCCATCGCTTTCATTATGCAAGGAAAGGACATTTTGCCTCAGCAACTATTACTAATTGTCATAAATTTTTTAAAAGGGCACTTTGTAATTTTATAAGATTTAAAGTACAACTACCCAGCTAAAAATAATGAGAATAAAGATAAAAATAAAACCTTTTTTTATGTGTTATCTTTAAAGATTCATTCTAGAATTCATTATTTAATGAATTCATTAGTCCTAGAAACCACAAATGCAATATGTAGTGTTATTTGGGCAGATTTTCATTCGAGCCCTTCTCGTAACTCTGCGCAGAGAAACTGTATAGCACTCAACCCTTATATCTGCACTCTGAAGAGGAGCTTTGTTATGTAGTTAACTTTGTTTTGATCTCTCACAATGGAAGTTTATGTGTAGGGGATGTTCAGTACAATATGAAACGTGAGAAACTGAAGGCATAAATGTGATATAGCCTAGTCTGTAGAACAGAAGAGATGTGACCAGGAATCTCAGGAATTGTGCACTGTTCTACTGTACCTCTGTTGGGAAGTGTTTATAGTTAACTCTTGTTGAGCTAGTCACAGAACTCCACAGGTCAGTGTTTTGGTTTAAAATAGGCCTAGGGACGCCTGGGTGGCTCGGTTGGTTGAGCGGCTGCCTTCGGCTCAGGTCATGATCCCAGCGTCCTGGGATCGAGTCCCACATCTGGCTCCTTGCTCGGCAGAGTGCCTGCTTCTCCCTCTGCCTCTGCCTGCCACTCTGTCTGCCTGTGCTTGTTCGCTCTCTCTCCCTCTCTCTCTGACAAATAAATAAAATCTTTAAAATAGGCCTAACAATAATGAAGATGAAAGTATATAAATGGCTTAACCTATTTATCTACTGATTGTTTTATTTTTTTAAAAAGATTTTATTTATTAGAGAGAAAGAGTCCACACAAGCTGGGGGAGGGGCAAAGGGCAAGGGGAAGCAGACTCCCCGCTGAGCAGGGAGCCTGATGCAGGGCTTGAGCCAAAGGCAGACGCTTAACAACCTGAACCACCCAAGTGCCCCTACTGATTGTTTTAATGGAAAGTTTTTATTTAAGTATATTAACACAGAAAAGTGTACAGATCATAAATGTTTGTTGAATTCAGTCTCTTCAGTGAATTTTCACAAAGTGAGCATGCCTGTGAAATCACTGCACTATTCAAACAACAGACATTACCAGCACCTCAGAAGCTCTGCCACCCTCTTTTAGTCACATTGTTCCTGCTGCCCCTGCCTCCTGTCCAAGGGTGACTACTGGCCCAATATCTAACACTACTGATAACTTTTTAAGATACTCCTTTCAAAATGTATTTGCAAGGCCACTCTGGAAAACAGTACAGAGATTCCTCAGAAAGTTAAAAATAGAACTGCCCTTCAATCCGGCAATCCCTCTATTAGGGATTTACCCAAAGAATACAATTTACAAAAATACTAATTTAAAGTGATACATGCACCCTGATGTTGATAACAGCATTATCTACAATAACCCAAGTTGTGGAAGTAGCCCAACTATTCATTCATAGATGAACAGATTAAGAGGATGTGGAGTGTACACACAATGGAGTAGTACTAAGCCAAGAATGAAATCTTGCCCTTTGCCACTACATGGATGGAACTAGAGGGATTATGCTAAGCAAAATAAGTCAGAGAAAGACACATACCATATGATTCACTCATTTGGAATTTAAGAAACCAGACAAATGAGGAAAGGAGGAAAAAAAGAGGCAAACCAAGAAACAGACTCAGCCGTAGAGAACAGAGATGTTATCAGAGGGGAGGTGAGTGGGCGATGGGTTAATGGGTGATTGGATTAGGAAGGGCACTTGTGGTAAGCACCAGGTGTTGTATGTAAGTGATGAACCACTGTGTTGTACACTTGAAACTAATTACACTCTATGTTAACTGACTGGAGTTTCAGTAAAAACTTAAAATGTATCTGCAAGGACGTTAAGATCTAGACTTCTTTATGAGGCCATATAAGAATGTAAATGGTTGAGAGTTTTTTTGCATAGAATATTCTCGTACATTGCCTTTATCATACTTATAGCAAGCACAATTTAAGGTTCTTTACTGTTCACATCTTTGTAAAGCTTTTTGTTATTGGGTATAATTTTCTTCTTGACTGTGTTTTATTTTATACTAGTAAGCATAAATATAACCATAACTATAAACAACTTGTATAGTATAATGACTGTGAAGTTATTTTAAGTTGAATCTAGGATTTTATATAAAGTTATTTATGAGTAGTGCTGAAATAAACAGGTTAGATTAAGTATAATGCAAAAACAGTTGCAAATATAAATACTTCTTTTTCTTCTCTCTTCCCCGCATTTTGAAGTTTTTTCTTATAATGTAGTATGTATCTTGGATTTACAACACATCTCAGTTTGGACTAGCCACCATTCAAGTGTTCACTAGGCTGTTTGCTAGTGTACTAGTGTATTGACTAGTGTGGATCAGTACCTATAGACTTAGCTATTTTAAATTACAGCAGTTTCTTCCTTCCTCTCCTCCCCTTGTTAAATTTAAATGTTAATAGTTAAGGAAAATAGTATTTTATCAAGAACTATAGAAGTTCCTGTATTTGAATTATATAACCTTACCAGTTTATATCAGGTAAGTCAGCAGATCAGTTTTTAAAATAACTGTGCCTATGTAGGTCATTCCATCAGTTATTTGTAGTGTAAGCATATGTTGCTTTGGATTTATATTTTCCTCTCATTTTCGAAGTCTGTAAGCTATTTGAGGTCAAAATCTGTATCTCAGTCACAGCCAAAGCTGCTAAATAAACATTTAGTACAATAAGTAATGAATGAATGAAGGAATATTTCTCAAGCACAGTTTAAACTTACTTTCTGAATAATAGTCTAGTATTATTTTTTTCTTAGAAATCACTACAGACTTTTTTTATTCCAATTATTTATTATTATTAAGGATTATGGGTTTCATTTTATTTGAATTTTTTGAGCCAGCTTCACCAGTAATCAGTCTTGTGCAATGGCGGTGTACATGGAGATGCTAAGAACGAAAGAAAAACAGCTTCAGTCTACTGAATTCACATGAGCTTAATTGCCTTTCTCTATCTCTTGATTGAGGTTGCCATTTTACTTGTTACAGATTTTGCAAGACTGTCCAGAAGAGCCTGAAGCTATTAATGATGAGGAGCAATTTGATGAGATTGAAGCAGTTGGGAAATCACTTTTGGATAGATTAACTGTTCCTGTAGTTTATCCTGATGGGTATGATACATGTTCTTATAATTTTGTCTTTTTATTGGTGAGATCTTAAAGTGAAATCATCAAGAGAGGAATATCTGTTTTTTAAAAAGCCAAGTAAATTAGCTTTGGCTCACACCTTCAGTTTTATGATAAATTGGTTTGTAATGAAAAGAAATATAAACTTACCTCTTAGCAACAGCAGTTGGTACTCGGCGCTATCAAATGTGCTTCTTGACAATTTATTGCAGAAGGCTGATAACCTGGGTTCTAGCCATGGCCCTGAAGAGAGGGAGTAGGATGCCTCTGGGCTTCGTCTGGCTCAGGGAAGGGGAGTGCAGGGCCATAATATTCAGTGAGCTGATAATATATCAAACATCAAGTTAAACACTTCACTTCGTTATTTTTGACCAAACAGTACTAGACCAGTGTGGTTAGTCCTGATTTACAGATGTAGAAACCTGAAGCTTAGAAAAATTAAGTGAGGTGCTCAGGATTTCACAGCTTCTAAGTAGAATTGGAATACAGTCTCATGTTGGTCCAACTCTGAACGTATTCTCTTTTCTCTGTGCTATATGGAATCTGAATTTCTTCACTTGTAAAATGATGGGGTCCTGCTTCCCACATTGCTTTGCATTTCAAAAGTTAATAATAAAAGTAAGAAGTGATCTCATGCAAATAAATGGGCCATTAAATGAATCTGAAGGAGCTTCATCCCTGAGATTCTTGACCTCAGGTGAAAATAATTTAGAGGTAATCCAGAGGATATTTCATTCAAATGACAGAGCAACCACATCATTGAATGTATTTATCTTTACCCTGTAGTATAATGTAATTGATAGGATTGTGGACTCTGGAATCAGATTTCTTGGGTTTAAATCTCAGCTCCGCCATTTACTAGCTGTAACACCTTGGGCAAGCCACTCAGCCTTTCTGGTGCCTCAATTCCGTCATCAAAACATAGGGACATATGACATTAAGAGTCTCTTTTGGTTTTTCTCCCTCCCGATCCCATCTTCTTTCATTTTTACTTTTCCTACCACCTTAACTCCCACCCCCGTTGCATCTCCACTTCCTCATATCAGGGAGATCATGTGGTAGTTGTCTTTCTCCAGTTGACTTATTTCGCTAAGCATAATACGCTCTAGTTCCATCCATGTCATCGCAAATGGTAAGATTTCATTTCTTTTGATGGCTGCATAGTATTCCATCGTATATATATACCACATCTTCTTTATCCATTCATCTGTTGATGGGCATCTAGGTTCTTTCCATAACTTGGCTATTGTGGACATTGCTGCTATAAACATTCGGGTACACGTGCCCCTTTGGATCACTACGTTTGTATCTTTAGGATAGATACCCAGTAGTGCAATTGCTGGGTCATAAGGTAGCTCTATTTTCAATTTTTTGAGGAACCTCCATACTGTTTTCCAGAGTGGTTGCACCAGCTTGCATTCCCACCAACAGTGTAGCAGGGTTCCCCTTTCTCCGCATCCTCGCCAGCATCTGTCATTTCGTGACTTGTTCATTTTAGCCATTCTGACTGGTGTGAGACTCTTAATGTCATAAAACAAACTGAGGGGGGTGGGGGGAAGAGAGGTTGGGGGAGGGTGGTGGGGTTACATCATATGTTTAAATAAAGCTTAAATAAAGTAAAAAAAAAAAAAATGTACCAACATGTAAGAGAATAAAAAGGAAGGCACTGAAGGGCTGGCTGTGAAATGAAAAGAGCCTCTAAAGAGATTAAAATGACACTATGGGCGAGAAAAAAATTCTGAAGGTGAAGCCATCTGGAAGGGGTAGAGGGAACTATAAAATATGGAGACCAAGTGTTTTAGAGAAATAAAATAAACTGTTTTCTCCTGTCAAAAAAAAAAAAAATAGGGACATATTATTCATACCTTTTCAGGTTACAGGGGCAAGGGAATTACATGAGCTAAATGTATATAAATCACTTAAAATGAATCTGGCATAGGGGCTCCTGGATGGCTTATTCAACTGAGTGTCTTACTCTTCATTTCAGCCAGGTCATGATCTTAGGGGTCGTGGGATCCAGCCCAGAGTTTGTGCTGGGCACACAGCTTGCTTGAGATATTCTCTCCCCCACTCCCCCTCCCCTGCTTGCGTGTTCTCTCTATAATAAATAAAAGAAAAAACAACAACAACAACAACAAAAAAAAACCCCAAATCTGACACATAGTAAGTGCCACTACTACTGTGTCATGAACTTCAAGTGATTATTTGGAATTGATTTTGGGAAGATACAATTTTATTCCCTTGAAAGCATATAATTCATAGTCTATATTTAAATGATCTTTGGTAATAGCCAAAATTAAACCATCAGAAGTAGCCTAAATTCGTATTAGATATCTGCAATGCAGTATAAAAGAATAAAATCTAAAAATTTATAAATTTAGCTTGCAACAGTATTAGAGGGATGCCTTCTGGTTATTCCATTCCAGGGAGTCCTCACCCGCATTTCTGTGCTTCACAACCGGTTAACACTATCTCTGTTCTACTCAGGTCAGCCTGGGAGCATTTATAACTAGTATTTTTGCTTGGACTTCTCCTCCTCCTCCTGTGTTTTACAGATAGTCCATATAGCATTTCCTCATGTTTTTAAGATTGAGGAGTAAGTACTGTATATTCAGATTTCACAACCACCACCTTTAATCTTTGGAATTGTTATTCTATCATAAAAATGGATAATTTGTTGATGCTGTATAGTTTGTTCGACAGCAAGCGTATTCAGATGTATCTTTCATAACATTGCCCTGGAAAAATAAAAGAAATTAGATGATCTGTCTGGATTCACTGCTTGAAGACTCCAGTTCAAATGTTGGTTTTCCCACTGTGTGATCCTAGTTAAATCATTTAATTTTCTAGGCCTTAGTTTTCTGATCTTAAAAAATACAGACCTTACCCAAATAATTTCTAAGAACTCTTCTAGCTCTAAAAGATTCTGTGACTCTGAATACAGTACCTTTTCAAGTAGGATAACATTAAATGATTTTATCTCTTAAAGTCCTAAATGATCCCTTAACATTAAACAAATATTTCACTTCCCAGCTATATTAGACATATATTAGACACACATTTGGTGTACATAGCCCTTATCCTTGAAGAACACATACAGATTTTATATTTGTATATGCATATGCACCCAAAACTGAAAAGTAAATATCTCTAGTGTTGCATTGTTTCATTTATTGTTTCATTGTTTGGTTGCATTGTTTGATTTATTGAGATTATTATAAGTATATATGATACAACATTTAATGCCACTAGGCTTTTTCTCTCAACGTGTCTTAATATATTTAATGCCATTTAAAAATGTTTATCCCACATCCCACTGAATTACTATTCAAAGGTAAACAGTATGGTCTGCAAATGAACTGTCTTATCAATATTTATGGTAATCTTTGCTCCCTTTTGTATTTGCTGTAGTCAGTGGATTTATATTAATCTGATTGCAGTTTTTCTGTTTGTTTTGATTTTTAGAACTGAACAATATTTTGGGAGTCCAAGTGACATGGCTTCCACTGCAGAACACATCAGAGACAGGATGAAACTGGTTAGTCTCAAAAGGCAGCAGCTGAGACATCCTGAAATGATGACCACAGAGAGCTAATAGCTACCAGCTTCCCTCAAATCTGCAGTTTATAATCCCGCATGTTGTTGGCATACTACAGCATTAGCCGCAGTACATTAAGATACATTTCACAGCCAGGATAAGCCTCATTTCTTTCCATTTTACATTTCTTTCTACACGTTAACACCTTGCAACTACAAGGCATCATTATTTAACTTGCTTTGAGACCATATACTCCAAGTATCTTAAAAGAAGGAACTGTAAACATTGCACTGAAAACTTGCTTTAAAGCTTTACCTGACCTGTCAATTTGTAGATGAACAACTGATAATAAGCTTTGAATGGTGCTAATAAGAGTTTAAGAATTCTCTATATAAAAAATGGTTGACCTTCCTCCCCAGGTGATGTAGTAAATTTAGACTATAGTTAAATTGTTATTAGTAGACAGTGGTGTACTCAAAAATTTTACTTTGTAATTCTTCTTCAAAATTGATTATTTTTATTGTGTCAGTATGAAGAAAACTTTCAGATCTTTGATATATCATATTCATTAAGGGACATTTTCCTATTTGTATTGATAATGTATTAAAAGTTGTTTGTGCTTAATAAAAGGCTTCTTTTAAACATCTTATTTAATTTGGTGGTTATATCCTGTTTCCAAACATGAGTGCCTTATTTAAAAGGGCATTCTTAGGATTGTGAGGATAGTTTAATATTTGTTCTTTCATGTTGGTTGCATGTGTTTTAGCCAGGAAATTCATATGTAAGCATGTCTGTATAATAAATAAGCATGTTTAATACTGAAAAATAATTGTGAAGAGCAATTTAGATCTTAAAGAACTTAAAAATAATGTAATACTATTTCTAATTGTTCTTCTCTTCAAGTTGAAAATATCCAAATTATTAACAACCCTGAAGATACTTTTGTCTTTGGGGAGGAGGGCTGGGGAAGAAGGCATACATAATTGCTTAAGTATAATCCTGTATATCAGAGGAATCTTTCTGGAATGAATATAGCAATTGTTAATAAAGTTTAATTTCTCATGATAGATGAAGCAAAATTCTGAAGCAGTCTAGTAACAAAAATTGTACAACACTTTTAGAGACAAAATTTGTAAAATGTTAGTGCTTTTAAGTTTATATTAAGTTTAAATGATAAAATACGTATTTTTGTGTTAATTTTTATTTCAGAAAATGTTTTTGAAAAAGATTAAAAATAATTTTTTAGCTGTGATCAATACAGAATTATGCAAAGAATTGTATGCTGGTTCCTTTTTCATGTCCACACAAAAATGTTCGTATCCTCCAAAGCAAAAAACTCCCTCTCAGCCTGCTGGTTTCTCCAGTCTTCTTCACTGCCAAACCTCTTGGAGAAATCCATATCATTCCCTCTGCATCCTCATCACTCACTGTTCAACACGTTGCAGTCTGGTTTTACACAACACTTCAGTGAAACTGTTTTCAGTGGACTCTCAGTTACAGAATTGAATGATTGTTTCTTTCAGTCTGGATTACTTATCCTTCTCTGTCTCTGTAATATTTACACCATCGAGCAGCCTTTCCTAAATGGTGACCCTTTAAGATGTCATCCTCTGCCATAACTTTGAGTACAATCACATAACTCCTACTTAAAGTGTATCTACTAAAATACACTCTAAGATTCTGTCTTCAGAATGCTTCTGGAACGATCTCATCCTTAGGTTTCTCTGTTATCCATGTTTTATGTTCCATATCTGGTCCAAAATTTCAGACCCCTTAGTTTCAACTATCTACTTAACATTTCAGCCTAAAGAAAGTCATCCTGTTTTTCAATTTTGTTCTCTCTGAGCAATTTGGTTAATCTTTTTTCTAATCAGACATGCCAGAAAATCTGGGAGCAATGCCTGATTGCTCCCTTTTTTCTTATGCTGCCACTGCTTCTGAGAATATTCTGGAAATTCCTTCTATATTTGATATCTTCTCAGTCTTTTAGGACTTAACTTCTGAGTATGAACTTTTGTGATTCTTCATTTCAGTCTTCATAATGGTGCTAACCACATGCTACAACTGTTTATTGATGCCTTTGCCTCCTACATCATATCTCTGTTGAGAGAAGGGATCTTGTGGGATTCTCCTCTTCCCAGGCATTTGCTCATATGTAATAGTTGCTCACTTCCTCTATATGTGAATAGTCTGTTGTAGGCATCAGTAATAATCCCCTCTATATTGTAGTCTGAAGTGTGTTTTAAATATACTTCCTAAAATTATGACTGGCTTATGAATTACTCCACTCATAAGGAAGTCATTTGGTATTTTAGATACTTATGTGTTAGGTAATATAGATATTTAGTTACATTCAATATCCTACTGAATTTCAGAGTAGTAAGAATGTTTTTATTAAGACTTTGCTAGAAAAGAACTGCACTACTGCACTGTAAGTAATGGGACTCTTAGTTTTATCATCATCTCGACTACTTACTGCCCAGTAAGTTAATTTTTAATATGCCTTAAGCTATCCAGCCTACAGCAAGAGTAAAATAAGGCATCATCTGGAAATGTTATTTGCAATTTGAGGATTTCAGATGAAACTGAATATGCTTTTGACATAATACTGTTGCTCTGCATTTGTAAATTTGCTGCTACTTTCTACATGTATATATGTATGATACATACAGTGATGATTAAAAGCCCAACAATGTCCTAATTTTTTTTTCATAGCATTTACTTAGAGTACATGTGAAGGAAGTGACAGAAGTCTGTTTGAAAGCGTGAGTTCTTTTTTCATCATGAATTAATGTTGGCCCACAAATGAAGAAAGAACCATCATTTGTATATGCCACAACTTTCCACATTACTTTGGCTCATCTCAGGGAATTCTTGAAGTGTTAATTGGGCTAGTTTTGTTTTGTTTCTTCTGGTTTGGGGGATTTTTTTTTCTCTTCCCTTCTTGCTGTATATTTGCTCCTCTATAAGCTCACAATATAACAGTTTTGACATCTGTTCTTCACACGTCTGGCCCAGCAGAGCTAAGATGCAAAGATGGTAACTTTACTTCAGATAAAATTAGCTTCATTCTCAGTCCTCATTGTTGGTGACCTTATTCTGCTACGGTGACTCATTGATGATGGTGATGAAACTGCTCAGCCTGCCAACCAGGATGTTGATGGCAGGTCTAGGCTTCATTACTGTGTAGAAGATTGAATACTACTATCACTTTGTGGGTACTTAAATTGGCCAGTGCTCCTGAGTGTTAACTAGTATTAATGTGTTGTTTCATTACCCTGTCAGTTGAAATATGGGTTG
Source organism: Taxidea taxus jeffersonii (assembly GCA_003697995.1). Taxonomy (NCBI): domain Eukaryota; kingdom Metazoa; phylum Chordata; class Mammalia; order Carnivora; family Mustelidae; genus Taxidea; species Taxidea taxus. The sequence continues at coordinate 57,766 of ML103512.1, read as the reverse complement.
TGCTGTTTAGTTTGTTGTTATTGTTGGTGACGTACTCTTAAGGTGAACATGACGATTACATTCTGATAGTGGTGAGCTAACCATACTCTCTGTTGTAAACCTATTGTAACCAACAGCACGACTGTGAGGTTAGCTGAACGTAACTCACTATACAGTCTACAGTCAGAAAACTCGGAATTTTCTACTGCATTGTAATGTTCTCTGCCAGAGAGATTGGATATTGCTGTGTACTCTTCCTATCCCGTGGTTCCTAAGAACTAAACATGCTCTGGTCGTGAAAGTCCTCCACATCTTGAGTTTACTGAAAATGGCATGGGAAACTAACATAATTATCATCAGTAACAAGAGTTACATGGTTGAGGTATCTTTGGTTAGCCCCCAAAGGAAAAATTCCCAGAATTAAGGAGATAGACTGGAACATACCTAGCCAGTTAACCCAATTAGTAAACTTAGCACTGTTAACTTTTAGTTCTGAAAATAAAAATCTTCAGTTAGAAGTGGAAATACACTTCTGCTATGGTAGGCAACAAATACCTTGATGAGGCAAAATTAAGTATTGATTTAACATCTGACATTACGTGGCTTTAGTGTGTGCTATAGAAACATCTATGTTTCTATAAGAAGCATAAGTAATGGCAAACGTACTAAAGATCATAAAAAAGCCAAAGTAAGAACTGTAGTGAATATAATGGAATGAGTTTGGAGTTTGATATCTGACTTAAAATCTGGCTTTGCCATTTACTGACCCTTGTAAAAATGGCTAAACTTCTCTGGGTCTGTAAATATAATCATATTAAAAAATGAGTTGAAAACTACAATATTATCTAAGGAAGAAGGAATTATTAATGTAATTATCTTCTCAGAAAATAAAATAGAGCGCCTTTAATGTTGCTCTTATCTCCAGTGACAAGCATGAGGTCATGAGGGAAATGGCACTTTGCTCACTTCTCTGAGCTCCATTTCCCTTACATTCAGAATTACATACTGGAAATACTAAGGGTGGAGTTGATGAGCTCATCAATAAATAACAAGACTTTTAAATCTGACAGATTTAACTCTTTTATGGTAGGATGATAGACCAGCTAAATGGAAGACAAGTGAGGAGTATCATGTACTTTGAGGGTGACAGGACATGACACAGTGGCATTAATAAATAAGTAAAAGTCATACTCAAAAAGAGTGGATTTCCACCAGCCGGTGGAAACAACAAAAGCACAAAGCTGTTAAAAGTATCCTAATAACAAACAAGCATGGCTTGAGACCACCATTAGTCCTGTTATAGTTAAAAAAGAGCAATTTTGATAAACTTGAGCTGTGATAATGACAAAGACTGGTCCTGTCATCGACTGCTAGAACTAGGGATGCTCCATGAAATAGCATAAATGCAGATTTTCAGACAAAACCTTTGTAGATATGATTCTGAATAACATGACTGCAGTATTTTAAAGCAAACTTGAAAACTTGACAGCGCTAGTCCATGTGCTTCAAGAAAAGCAGAGCCTGTACTAGAACATGAAGCACTTAGAGATCAAAGGAAAGCCAGAACTGTGACTAAACATTTTGCAAGCAATGAGTAAAGTTTTTAAAGAACCAAAATTATTTTTGTTAGAGAACCCTTATTAAGATATATATTCCTTATATAGAAATTCTTAGCAAACACCTAAAGATAGTTAGCAGCCACTAAATAATAAGCACAGTATTGTTAATGGATTTTAAGTCAGGCATGTGGAAAACTACTTCTGACAAATGCTAATGAAGTCTGAAGCCAGTCTTAGTGAATCTCAAGGAGTAACCTTAGAAGTATTTATAAGTTACATGCCAGCACTTCAGGGTGCCCCCAAATGAGTCCTTCCTTTGAGAGACAAGATAATTCAGATGTCCTTCCACTCAAAACATAGGGGCCTGTGCTGTATGATCAAACCTTACACTGTGTTTTGGATCTACACATCTTTTATTATAGTTGCTGTAATTCTTCTTTAGTTTAGAAGTCAGGTAAAAATTTCTGTGCTTGATTTTTCTCTTAAGAATGTTTCTTCACCTTAACTCTTACATTAGTCTACACAGTCAACAAATTTATTGAGAATATATGATCAATATATATATATTTTTTGAAAGTATAAGGGGATCAAAATGTAACTGACAGTTTTGAGCCAGTATAGATTTGAGAGCTGACTGGTCACCTCACACTCAGGAATATCTAAAACAAGCTCTTAAGTTTCTAAATTAACACTGATTGGAAGAATTTGATGATTATCTTATCATGAGATCAAAAATGTAATTCTCAGTGGCATTACTTGGTAAGTGTTGTACCCTGGAATTTTCTTCCAACATTTTATGAAAATTTGCAAACATATAAAAAAGTTCAAATTTTACAGTGTATCAGCCACCCTGACGCTAGTTAGCATTCACTATGCTTGCATTTTCACCTCCATCCAACAGTTCATCCAATTGCAGGCATCTTCACTCTTCCTACTAATAACTTAAGCATACATATCATCAACTCCAGAGCTTAGTATGTGCTTAACCACTTTTTTAATGTAAAATTAGCATACAATAAAGTGCATAAATCTTAAGTGTTCATCTCTTAGTTTTGGGAAATGCTTACAGTGCTATCAAAATATAAAATGTTACCAGAAAATTCCCCTTTGACCCTTCCTAGTCAATCCTTGACCCCACTCCACCCTTCCAAAGGCAACCACTATCCTTTTGTCTACCATGAATCAAATTTCTCTCTTCTAGATCTTTATGTAAATAGGGCCACACAGCATGTACTCTTTCTAGAAGCCTCTTCACTTACCATGGTTTGAAAATATATCCATATTGTTAGGTGTTTTAGTAGTTCATTACTTTTTATTGCTGAGTAGTATTCCATTGTATGACTATATTACAATTTATCCATTTTTCTATTTATGAATACCTGGGCTGTTTCCAACATTAGTAGTTCTAAATAAAGCTGCTATGATTATTCTTAATGTAAGTCTTATGTAAAGATAGGCTTTTGTTTTTCTTGGGTGAGTACCTAGGATTAGAGTTTCTGTGTCATAGGGTAGTTTTAAAAGAAACTGCTATACTTTTTCCAATATGGTTATACTGTGTCCTGGATTTTCACTATATTTTGGATGTGTAGAAAGGTGTAAACTATTTTTATGATTCATATTTGAAATATTAGAAGTGGGTTGTGATAGAAATGGCATTAACGGTTGGCAGTTGGTGTTCTTTGAGGAAAGAATTACCTGTCTGCCCTAAACAGCACCCAACAGGTTCCTATGCCTGAAATGGTAGCATTAGTTTCACTTCTTAAAGGATTAAAGCATTTCCCAAGCATGGTGATATCTTAGTTAGAAGAAACAGCACTGGTTTATTTTACTAACTTTTGCCACCCGTTTTCAGTAGGTGAAGTAAGACCAATTAAACAGAAGATTACTTCTGTTCAATTGGGGTAGAAGGGGTAGTGAAAAATGTGTACTACTAGTCTGTCCTGAGTACAATCATGTGAGAGAGTGCCATCTGGATGGGAAAGACCCCCAACTAGTGGTCAAGAAACCAGAAAACGGGGTGGGAAGAATTCTACCTCACAGTTGTGATAGGGGATAGCTATGTTTTTGCAGGACATTTTAGCCTTTACAAATCATATTTTCTGTGTTGTCTTTTTGTTTAGTACCACCTAGTTATAGTTATTTCACACCCCAGTGACTTTCTTATTCACTGTGTTTTACCCTTCCTGCCTGTTATATTACATATAGCAGTTACTTGTATAAGCCTGTGAAATTATAATCATATGTATGTTTCTAATGCTTATATTCAAAGATACGTATGTATGGTTCATCCAATCTTTCCTATTCAATTTTTAAGGGCTGGGATATTTGGCCTCTATTGTAAATCCCTATAATGTTCCACACATTGTAAATGCAATAAAGATGTTAAAAACTATTAATAATGGCAGCATATTTTGATATGTATTTCTTTGATATGTTATCACTTTGGACAATAATTTTGGTTTCTGTTAATAAAGATCATTCATAAAATCTAGGGAGAATTAAGTCATATTGGTTTCTATAACATAATATGATGAGTTCTGTATCTTTGAATCTATTTGAATTATGTTCTCTAAAGCTTTAAATTTATTCTGACATTGTTTTCTAAAATGATTAAAACAAAATGTGACTTCTTTATTCTGAAATCTGGAGTCGTAGAAGACAGAGGCTAAATACCCCTTCCTTTGCGCTTCTTATTCTCTGTCAACAGCCCCTCATCCCACCCACAAGTTTGGCACAGAAATTCAGGGTTTCCTTTAAATCCTACATTGTGTGAAATTGTTAGGTTCTTACCACAATAGGTAGTGGTTAAATTCCTCTTTTCCCTACCAAGAAGTCCATTATTAAGACTTAAAAGGTGGGGACGCCTGGGTGGCTCAGTTGGTTAAGCAGCTGCCTTAGGCTCGGTCATGATCCCAGCGTCCTGGGATCGAGTCCCACATCGGGCTCCTTGCTTGGCAGGGTGCCTGCTTCTCCCTCTGCCTCTGCCTACCACTCTCTCTGCCTGTGCTCTCTCTCTAACAAATAAATAAATAAAAATCTTAAAAAAAAAAAAGACTTAAAAGGTGGATATGTATTTGGACTGGGGAAAGCATATTGGAACAAATTTAGCTATATTTAAAATAACAAAATTAATCATACTAAGCTGTAAATAATATCAGCTCCAGAATGGCTGCCAGGAATTTAGAACTGGAAATTGCCAAAATTTGGAAATTGGTGAGCCTTATACCTTGTCCAATGAAGTTAAGTACATTTGGGTGACAGTTCAACATATGATCAAAATATGTATATCAAAAAGAATGTACCTTTATTTTTAATAGATATTTTCATTTTACTTGTTGCACTATTCACCCACATCTTTAGATTTCCCATTAGAGACTTAGTGTATCCACAAAGCTATTACACCTAATGTGTAAAGTCTACCCAAAAGTATTCTCATAATTATAAACACTTTTTTTTTAAAGATTTTATTTATTTATTTGTTAGAGCGAGTGAGCATAGGCAGACAGGCAGGCAGAGGCAGAGGGAGAAGCAGGCTCCCTGCTGAGCAAGGAGCCCGATGTGGGACTCGATCCCAGGACGCTAGGATCATGATCTGAGCCGAAGGCAGCCACTTAACCAACTGAGCCACCCAGGTGTCCCCCGAAGTGAATAAACACTTTAAAAAAAAAAAAATATTTGACACAGCAGGGAGAGCAGCAGAGGGAGAAGCAGGCTCTCCACTGTGCAGGAGGCCTGATACTGGGCTCAATCTCAGAACCCGGGATCATGACCCGAACTGAAGTCCTATGCTTAACTGATTGAGCCACCCAGGTGCCCCCATAATCATAAACTCATGTGAAAATCAATATGTGCACAAGAAATATCTCAGGTTTTGCCAGGTTGAGAAGGAAAAGAATTACCATGATATAGGAGTCAAAAGGTATCTAACAAAAAAATAGATGGAAAAACTGGAAAAGAAGTGAACAATAAGCATAAAAGCTCATTTGTGACCATTATTAAATAAAATGTAATAGTTAACAGCCATACTCCCTTATTAAATAGCCTTGCACTACAACAGATCATAGGAAATTTACCTTCCACTTTACTTTGATTATTTAACAAAAAGGGCCTAGTCTTGAAAGGATTTAGTTTTAAATGTTTATAAGTACAAAAAATTGAAAATAACCCAAATGTTTTAAAAACATTTTGTAAGAATACTATACCATTGAAAATGTTATAGAACTTTATTTATTGAAGTTGGTAGAAGTCTACTAAAAAGATATTCATGATACATTGTTGAGTGAAAAACAGTTTCCAAAACCATAGGAATAGTATGACCCATTTTTAAAGATAAAAATAGCTATTTGCAGAACCTTAAGTTACCTTTGAGATACAGAATTAATAGATCATTATAATTTTCTTATGTTTTATTTTCTAGTTTTTCTATTAAAATTGGTGTTTTAAAAACACTTGTAAGTATAAATTGCCTACCAAGTATATTCTTATCCTGAAATACCTGTTGCAACAAGAATTCTCAAGGTGAAATAATATATAAGAAAATCTGGGACAATACAATTTTAAAAGTATAAATCAATGTACCTTTTTTATTTTCAAACTGTTCTAGAAAGTAAATCTCAACTGAAGTCATAAATGTCTGAAATAGGGAGACTATAACATCATGGTTTAAATAGTTCATGAAAACAATGTGCACTGAAATTTGCTAATATCCCTCTCTTCAGGTCTATTTCAAACATTATTTTGTGTAGGACAAAACTGCATTTTCAGAGTGGACAAGCAAAGATACCCTTAATGGATAGTTCAGTTATAAGTCCTTTGTTACCAATTGGTACTAATGAAGCCATGCCTGTTTGGGAAGGTTAAATCCCTCAATCCTAGGATGAGGTTTCCTCCAAACCCCTGAAGATAAGTAATCTTGCCAATGTCTATTCTTAGTAAAAATGAAGACTGGGAGACAACATGAATGAATCAATAGCAACATTTAGTATTTTGTCTTTCTATCCATGTTATTCTTGTATCTACAACACTCTGAATTAGACTATTAGCTCTACCAGTTGTCTACACAGTTGCATCTATGGGAAAGTGCTGTATTGATGGCAAGACCAGGATTTCTTAGACTCTTTTGCTAGGACTGGGAACAAAATTTCCCATCAAAAATGATGATTAAAATGCAATTTGGCCCACTTTAGCTACTTGTGGGTTAAGCAAGCTACTCTAGGGTTACCTAGACATATAGTTAGTATTAATATTATTGTATGTTGCAAGTTGTGAACAATTGACTTACCAATAGATTTTTAGAACATATTTCATTCAGTAGTTGGAAACTGCTTTTGTTTTTATTTTTGTTTTTAAGATTTTATTTATTTACTTGAGAGAGTGAGAGCAAGGGGAAGAGCAGAGACAAGCAGACAAGGGACAAGCAGACTCCACACCAAGCACAGAGCCCTATGTGGGGCTCATTCTCATGACCCTGAGATCATAACCTGAGCTTAAATCAAGAGTCCAGCACTTAACCAATGACCCACCCAGGCACCCTGAGACTGCTCTTGTTCTAAAAAAATGTTTAGAGCTGGTAAACCACAGAGATATCTCTTTGGTACTTAGGACATGAATATAGACTTAACTTCAAGAGAGGAACATAGTTACATTGTAGACATGTAGTTTGAACTAGAATATGTGTTCTAGATCAGTAATTATCAAATCTGACTATGCCTGTAAATTAACTGGAGATGTTATTAAAATGCAGATTCTGATTCAGTAAGTTGGGTACGAACTGAGGTTCTGCATTTCTAAGTTTCCAGATATTGATGCTAACACCAGTCTATAGACCACTTTGGATTGCAAGATTCTAAGATATCTTTTTTTTTTTCTTTTTCTTTTTTTTATAATTAATTTTTTTTTTACTTTATTTAAGCTTTATTTAAACATATGATGTAACCCCACCACCCTCACCCAACCCCTCTTCCCCCCACCCCCCTCAGTTTGTTTTATGACATTAAGAGTCTCTTTTGGTTTTTCTCCCTCCCGATCCCATCTTCTTTCATTTTTACTTTTCCTACCACCTTAACTCCCACCCCCGTTGCAACTACCACATGATCTCTAAGATATCTTTTATAAAAAAAATTAGTATATGAACTTTCAAAGTCATTGATCATCTTTCAAATTATCTGATTTCTGTAATTTAAATAAAATAATGCAGCTATGGCATTTTGGGAAGTATGTTACATACTTCAGGGGCCACAGAAACCAAATATATTTATAAAATCAACAGGCTCAGGAATATAAGCACATTCTGTATGTGGTTAAGTTTTAGTAAACTCAAAACAGTGAAGCCTGAACTGAAATTTCCACTATTTCATGACTGAGTGATGATTATGGTCCACTGTGCCTTTTTGCTTTATTATTTAAAGTTATTGTTTCTGGGAGGCTCAGTCATTTAAACATCTGATTCTTGATTTTGGCTCAGGTCATGATCTCAGGGTTGTGAGACTGAGCCCAATGTCAGATTCTATACTGGACGTGGAGCCTTCTTAAGATTCTCTCCCTCTCCATCTGCCTATCTCTCTCTCTCCCTTTCAAAAAAAAATTCTTTTTAAACTTAAGAAAGACGTATAGCTATTGTTTTTAAAAAGTACCCTAGGAAATAGAGAAAAATAAATAAAGCAAAAACTCCATAATTCATCAACACAGAAAATATAGTTAATATTTAATGCATTTCATTTGCATTTTACCTACCAAGATTATATTAATATTCAACTTTATTTCCTGATTTTTATGGTCACTGTATCATAAAATTTTCCCTTTATTAAATATTTCTTTCTTTAGTGTAAGCCAATGACTGTGTTAATATTCAATATGTAGATATCATAATTTAACTATTAGGCAAAACATTTCATTCCATTCCTTCTTTTTTGGTCTTTTCTAATGCTGTGATAAGCAATGCTAATATGAACATCTTTGTATTTGTGACAGCATCTATTCTCAAGATTGATTCCTGAAATAGGAAATATTAGATTGGAATTATCCATATGGATATGGAATTATCCATAGTTTAAGGCTTTTGATAGATATAATTGAATTGCTTTCCAGAAGGTTAGGCAAATTTATGCTTCTCATTAAGAACTAGAGTGCTCATTTCATGACAGTCTTTACAGCTTGAACTGTTATTTATAAAAAGTCTTTTGCAAATTTTAAACAAAAGCAGTTTATTTTATACTTCTTAACTGCCAGTGAGGGTGAAAATAATTTAATAATTTAGTATTTTTCATGGTGTTTCCATTCGGTAAACTTAATGGCTATTATTTTTGTGTACGTCTCCTTTGGAGTCTCCTTTGGAGCATTTTTTCTTATTTGTGTGTAGAGATTCTTGTATAATAAACATAATAATCCATGATCATACTTAGAGTACTACTATTCCTAGTTTATTTATTTATTTAAAATCAATTTAACTAACAGTGTATTATATCCTAGGTAGAATTTAGTGATGCATTAGATGTGTATTATATTTTATTTTTATGAATTTTGTTGTATTAGTATGTTCATTTTTTAAAAAAGATTTTATTTATTTATTTGACAGAGAGAGAGAGGGAACACAAGCAGGGGGAGTAGGAGTGGGTGAAGCAGGCTCCCTGCTGAGGATGCAGGACTTGATCCCAGGACCCGGGGATCATGACCTGAGCCGAAGGCAGACATTTAACGACTGAGCCACCCAGGTGCCCCTTATTATGTTCATTTTTATGGTGAAATCTATTAACCAATCCTCTTTTTGATTTCTTACATTACCTTAATGCTTAGAAAAATCCTTCTCCTTTAGCTTAAATTGTGTTCCTCTTATGCAGTTTTACTTTTACTTTTTATTTTTATTTTTTTATAAACATATAATGTGAAAAAAATAAACATGTAATGTTATTATTTGTCTCAGGGGTACAGGTCTGTGAAAGATCTGTGAATCATCAGGCTTACACATTTCACAGCACTCACCATGGCACATACCCTCCCTTACGCCCATAACCCAGCCACCCTATTCCTACCCCCGCCCACCCCCAGCAACCCTCAGTCTGTTTCGTGAAATTAAGAGTCTCTTACGGTTTGTCTCCCTCCTGATCCCATCTTGTTTCATTTTTCCCCCTGCCTCCACAACCCCCACTCTGCCTCTCAAACTCCTCATATCGGAGAGATCATATGATAATTGTTTTTCTCTGATTGACTTATTTCACTTAGCATGATACCCTCTAGTTCCATCCATGTCATTGTAAATGGCAAGATTTTGTTTCTTCTTATGGCTGCATAGTGCCCCAGTGTGTGTGTGTGTGTGTACCACATCTTTATCCATTCATCTGTTGATGGACATCTATGTTCTTTCCATAGTTTGGCTACTGTGGACATTGCTGCTATAAACATTCAGGTGCACATGCCCCCTTGATCACTACATTTGTATCATTAGGGTAAATACCCAGGAGTGTGTTTGCTGGGTCATAGGGTAGTTCTATTTTCAACTTTTTGAGGAGCCTCCATACTGATCTCCAAAGTGGCTGCACCAGCTTACATTCCCCACCAATAGTGTAGGAGGGCTCCCCTTTCTCTGCATCCTTGCCAACATCTGTCATTTCCTGAATTGTTAATTTTAGCCATTCTGACTGGTGTGAGGTGGTATCTCATGTGGTTTTATTTGTATTTCCCTGATGCAGAGTGATATTGGGTACTTGTGTTTGTTGGCCATTTGGATATCTTCTTTGCAGAAATGTCGGTTCATGTCCTCTGCCCATTTCTTGATTGGATTCTTTGTTCTTTGGGTGTTGAGTTTGATAAGCTCTTTACAGATTTTGGATACTAGCCCTTTATGTGATAGGTCACTTGCAAATATCTTCTCTCATTCTGTCAGTTGTCTTTTGGTTTTGTTGACTGTTTCCTTTGCTGTGCAAAAGCTTTTGATCTTGATGAAGTCCCAATAGTTCATTTTTGCTCTTGCTTCCCTTGCCTTTGGTGATGTTTCTGGGAAGAAGTTGCTGCAGCTGAGGTCAAAGAGGTTGCTCCTGTGTCCTCCTCGAGCATTTTGATAGATTCCTGTCTCACACTGAGGTCTTTCATCCATTTTGAGTCTATTTTGTGTGTGTGGTGTAAGGAAATGGTCCAGTTATATTCTTCTGCATGTGGCTGTCCAATTTTCCCAACACCATTTTTTGAAGAGACTGTCTTTTTTCCACTGGACATTCTTTCCTGCTTTGTCAAAGATTAGTTGATCATAGAGTTGAAGATTCATTTCTGGGCTTTCTATTCTGTTCCATTGATCTATGTGTCTGTTTTTGTGCCAGTACCATCCATACTGTCTTGGTGATGACAACTTTGTAACAGAGCTTGAAGTCTGGAATTGTGATGCTACCAACTTATGTTTTCTTTTTTAACATTCTTCTGGCTATTTGGGGTCTTTTCTGGTTCCATACAAATTTTAGGATTATTTGTTCCATTTCTTTGAAAAAAATTGATGGCATTTTGATAGGGATTGCATTAAATGTGTAGATTTCTTTAGGTAGCATAGACATTTTCACAATGTTTGTTCTTCCAATCCATGAGCATGGAATGTTTTCCCATTTCTTTGGGTTTTTGTCCATTTCTTTCATGAGTATTTATAGTTTCTGAGTACAGATTCTTTGCCTCTTTGGTTAGGTTTATTCTTAGGTATCTTATGGCTTTGGGGGCAATTGTAAATGGGACCAACTCCTTAATTTCTCTTTCTTCTGTCTTGCTGTTCGTATATAGTAATGCAACTGATTTCTGTGCATTGATTTTATATCCTGACACTTGACTGAATTCCTGTATGAGTTCTATCAGTTTTGGAGTGGAGTCTTTTGGGTTTTTCATGTAAAGTATCAGATCATCTGCAAAGAATGAAAGTTTGACTACGTCTTTGCCAATTCAGGTACCTTTCATTTCTTTTTGTTGTCTGATTGCTGAGGCTAGGACTTCTAGTACTATGTTGAATAGCAGTGGTGATAGTGGACATCCCTGCCATGTTCCTGACCTTAGGGGAAAAGTTCTCAGCTTTTCCCCATTGAGGATGATATGCACTGTGTGTTTTTCATTAATGGACTTGATGATATTGAGGTCACTTTGAACAGTTTTGATCAAGAAAGGATACTGTACTATGTTAAGTGCTTTTTCAGTATCTATTGAGAGTATTGTATGGTTCTTGTTCCTTGTTTTATTAATGCATTGTATCACATAGACTGATTTGTGGACAATGAACCAACCTTGCAGCCCTCACTTGGTAATGGTGTATAATCCTTCCAATGTACTATTGGATCCTATTGGCTAGTATTTTGGTGAGAATTTTTGTATCTGTATTTATCAAGGATATTGGTCTGTAATTCTCCTTTTTGATGAGGTCTTTGGTTTTTGGATCAAGGTAATTCTGGCCTCAAAAAATGAGTTTGGAAGTTTCCCTTCCATTTCTATTTTTTAGAACAGTTTCAGGAGAATAGGTATTAATTCTTCTTTAAATATTTGGTAGAATTCCCCTGGAAAGCCGTCTGGCCCTGGGCACTTGTTTGTTAGGAGACTTGATGACTGCTTCAATCTCTTTACTGGTTATGGGTCTGTTCAGGTTTTCTCTTTCTTTCTGGTTCAGTGTTGGTAGTTTATATCTAGGAATGCATCCATTTCTTCCAGATTGTCAAATTTGCTGGTGTGTAGTTCCTCCTAATGTGTTCTTATAATTGTTTGTATATGTTTGGTGTCTCCTCTTTCATTCATGACATTTAAAAATTATTTATTTATTTGACAGACAGAGATCACAAGTAGGCAGAGAGCCAGGCAGAGAGAGAGGAAGGGAAGCAGGCTCCCTGCTGAACAGAGAGCCTGTTGGGGGGCTTGATCCCAGGATCCTGGGACCATGACCCGAGCTGAAGGCAGAGGCCTTAACCCACTGAGCCACCCAGGCGCCCTCATTCATGATTTCGTTTATTTGGGTCCTTTCTCTTTTCTTTTTGATAAGTCTGGCCAAGGGTTTATCAATCTTATTAATTCTTTCAAAGAACAAGCTCCTAGTTTCATTGATTTGTTCTACTGTTCTTTTGGTTACTATTTCATTGATTTCTTTTCTGATTTTTATTATTTAACTTCTCCTGCTAGGTTTAGGCTTTCTTTGCTGTTCTTTCTCCTTTAGGTCTAGGGTTAGGTTGTGTACTTGAGACCTTTCTTGTTTCTTAAGAAAGGCTTGTATGGCTATATACTTTCCTCTCAGCACTGATTTTGTTGTATTCCAAAGATTTTGAACAGTTGTGTTTTCATTTGTTTCCATGAATTTTTTTTTAATTCTTTAATTTCCTGGTTGACTCATTCATTCTTTAGTAGGATGCTCTTTAGCCTCCATGTATTTGAGTTCTTTCCAACTTTCCTCTTGTGGTTGAGTTCTAGTTTCAAAGCATTTTGGTCTGAAAATATGCAGGGAATGATGCCAGTCTTTTGGTACTAGTTGAGACCTGATTTGTGACCCAGTATGTGATCTGTTCTGGAGAACGTTTCATGTGCACTAGAGAAAAATGTGTATTCTTTGTTTTGGGATGCAATGTTCTAAATAGATCTTGATGTCCATCTGATCCAGTGTGTCATTAAGGCCTTTATTTTTTTAGCTGATCTTTTGCTTAGATGATCTGTCCATTTCAGTGAGGGGTGATAAAGTCCCCTACTATTATGTATTATTGTTGATCTGTTTCTTTGGTTTTTTGTTATTAATTGGTTTATATCATTGGCTGCTCCAATGTTACAGGCATAGATATTTAAAATTGTTAGATCTTCTTGTTGGGAAGGCCCTTTAAGTATGATATAGTGTCCTTCCTCACCTCTTATTATAGTCTTTGGTTTAAAATTGAATTTATCTGATATAAGGATTGCCACCCCAGCTTTCTTTTGATGTCCATTAGCATGGTAAATTGTTTTCCACTCCCTCACTTTAAATCTGGAGGTGTCTTTGGGTCTACAATGAGTTTCCTGTAGATAGCATATCTATGGGCCTTTTTTTTTTTTAATCCATTCTAATACCTGTGTCTTTTGATTGGGGGTATTTAGCTCATTTACATTCAGGATAACTATTGAAAGATATCAATTTAATGCCATTGTATTGCCTGTAAGGTGACTGTTACTGTATATTGTCTCTGTTCCTTTCTGGTCTATTGCTTTTAGGCTCTCTCTTTGCTTAGAGGACCCCTTTCAATATTTTCTGTAGGTCTGGTTTGGTGTTTACAAATTCTTTTAGTTTTTGTTTGTCCTAGAAGCTTTTTATCTCTCCTTCTATTTTCAATTGCAGCCTAGCACTATATAGTATTCTTGGCTAGATATTTTTTTCATTTAGTGCTCTTGGCTAGATATTTTTTTCATTTAGTGTCCTTTCTGGCCTGCCAGGTCTCTGTGGATAGGTCTGCTGCTAATCTAATATTTCTACCATTGTATGTTACAGACCTCTTGTCCCGAGCTGCTTCCAGGATTTTCTCTTTGTCACTGAGACTTATAAGTTTTACTATTAGATGATGGGGTGTGGCCCTGTTTTTATTGATTTTGAGGTGGGTTCTCTGTGGCTCCTGGATTTTGATGCTTGTTCCCTTCACCAAATTAGGGAAATTCTCTGCTATAATTTATTCCAATATACCTTCTGTCCCCCTCTCTCTTTGTTCTTCTTCTGGGATCCCAATTTTTCTAATATTATTTCTTCTTATGAGATCACTTATCTCTTGAGTTCTCCCCTCATGGTCCAGTAGCTGTTTGTCTCTCTTTTGCTCAGCTTCTTTATTCTCCATCATTTGGTCTTCTATATCACTAATTCTCTCTTCTGCCTCATTTATCTTAGCAGTAAGAGCCCCCATTTTTTATTGCACCTCATTAATAGCTTTTTTTAATTTCACCTTGGTTAGATTTTACTTCTTTTATTTCTGCAGAAGGGATTTAATTTCTCTGAAAGGGATTCTCTAATATCTTCCATATTTTTTTTTGAGCCCAGCCAGCATCTTATAATTGTCATTGTGAACTGTAGTTCTGACATATTACTAATGTCTGTATTGATTAGGTCCCTAACCACCAGTACTGCCTCTTGTTCTTTTTTTTTGTAGTAAGTTTTTCCACTTGTCATTTTATCCAGGTAAGAATAGATGAATGAGAGAACAACAATACTAAAAGGGTAGCAACGACCCCAGGAAAATATACACTAATGAAATCAGAAGAGACCTGAAACCAGGGGGAGAAGAAAGGGGGAAAAGAACAAGAAGTAGAAGAAGGAGAAGGAGAAGAGGAGGAAGAGAAAGAAGAAGGAAAAAAAAATATATATATATATATATATTAGACTGGCAAATAGAACAGAGCCATACACTTGATTTTTGGTGTATTTTGGTATGTTAGAAGAAACTACCTCCCAAAATTTTAAAGAAAGAAAAACTTGTGTATATATATACACACACAAAAAAATAAGGGTAAACACGATGAAGGGATGGACTATGACTGTAAAGATGAAAATTTAAAAAGATTCTAAAAAAGGAATTGATAAGAAGTTGGTTGAAAAAAAAGAGGAAAGAATGTGATCTGGCTGGAGAGTAGAACAAAGGTATGCACTAGATTTAGGGTATATTTTGATCTATTAGAAGAAATTGTATCCCAAAAGTTTAAAGAAAAAAAAAACCCAAATATATACAAGAAATAAGGTTAAATACAATGAAGGGATAAAATATAACTATAACAGTGAAAATTAAAAAAGATTTTTAAAAAGGTGTTGATAAGACAAAATAGTTTAAAAACGTTAAAATGGGAAAGAGGAAAAATTTAAAAATAGAATAAGAAAAAAATAAAATTAAAAATATTTCACTTCGGGGGATGCCTGGGTGGCTCAGTTGGTTGAGCGGCTGCCTTCGGCTCAGGTCATGATCCCAGCATCCTGGGATCGAGTCCCACATCAGGCTCCTTGCTCGGCAGGGAGCCTGCTTCTCCCTCTGCCTCTCTCTGCCACTCTGTCTGCCTGAGGTCTCTCTCTAATAAATAAATTTTTTTAAAAAATCTAAAAAAAAAACTCCATGAGGAGACAAAACATTAAAAAAAAATTTCACTTCGAAAGACTAAAGGATCATGGGAAAATAGCCATGAATTTTATGTGTTGCTTTCCCCTAGCTCTGGAGTTCCACAGTTCTCATTTATCAGTGAACTTGGTCTTGGCTATTCTTGCTGATCTTCTGGGGGGAGGGCCTGTTGCAGTGATTCACAAATGTCTTTGCCTGAGGCGGAATTTCACCACCCTTGCCAGGGGCCGGGCTAGGCGATCTGCTCAGGTTCACTCCTGGTAGCTTTTGTTCTGCGAATGCTTTCCATACAGCTTTGGAAGACGGGAATCAAAATGGCAGCCTCCTTATCTCTGGTACCATAGGAGCTGAGAGCTCAGGGCCCCACTCTTCAATGTGCCCTCAGAGAAAAGCCTTCAATCACTCCCATCTCCCTGGTCTCTGGCCACACCCAAGCTCACCAGCCTGTGACTGAGCATTTCTATCTCTGGTGCAGGGTCCCATTTAGAGTCTCCAAACCCAGCAAATTCCTGCTGCGTGCTCCCACACCACTCCTCACAGAGAAGAAAGAGGCAAAGAGCAGTGGCCCGACTGTGCCTTGGATCATGGTTAAGGTAATCCTGAGCTGAGAGCCCACTGCTCAGCTCTGTCTCTGGAGCCAGCTTCTCCACTCCCACTACGTGGGAGCTCTGCCATACTCAGTCACCTTTGGTCTTTTTGTGTTCCCCTGTGTCCGGAGACCACACGGTTTCCTCAAGCACTCCATCTCCTGCTTAGCCTCTGGAGCACTGTCCCAAGTGGAGCAGACTTCTAAAAGTCCCGATTTTGTGCTCCACTGCTCTCTCACTTGCCAGGAACTGACCCCTCCCCATCACAGTCTAATTTCCTGTCACTTGGGTTCACTTTTCCACACATCCTACCTTCCAGAAAGTGGTCAATTTTCTTTTCTTAGAATTGCTGCTCTTCTTCTCTTCTGTCTCCTCTTGAGTTTGTAGGTGTTCAGAATGGTCTGATTACTATTTAGCTGAATTCCTGGGACCTGATGATATCTCGGTTTCCTACTCCTCCGCCATCTTGCTCCTTCTCCCTTTTTTTAACTTTTAATTCTTAAATCCAGAAGCATTTTCAATGTGTTATGTGAGGGGGTGATCTGATAGGTTTTTTCAAATATCAAAATGTTCTCAATATTACTTAATGAATAATCTGTCCCTCCCACTGATTTCTGATACTTCCTTGAAAATATATTAAGTTCTCGAGTCTCCTAGGTCTGCTTCTGGGCCAGCTATTCTATTCTATTGATTGGTGGGTCTATTCTTTTGCCACTACCACACTGCCTTTAAAATAAAGCAAAATAAAAATTTTTAAAAATTAGTAGCATTGTGTGGAAGGAGCTCTTTCCTACTGAAATATTTTTTTGGTGGCATAAGTGAATAAAGAAAATTCCATGGATGAGCATGGATACAGCAGTTTTAGGGGAGTAAAGAAAAAAGGGTTACTTGCTTACAGATGATTAAAATAAGGGAAAGGGGAAGTGAAGAAGCATTATCTGTGGAGCACATTCCTTGAATGGGCACAGTAGCCAACATGGAGAGACAGAACAAGACTATGTTGAATGCAGAAAATGAAATGTACAAGAGAAAAGAACAAAACAGGAAAATAACATAAAAATGGAGAGGAAGAAGAGAATGGAATAACGATTTATTAGAAGAGAATAATGATATGAATAGTATTACATTCACAGAGCTTTTTACAATAGTATTTCTGCAAATATGTAAAGCATATAGTGTATTTACATATAAAATGCCAGCACACAAGGCCCAACTCATGGGATAAACAAAGATATACAATAACAGAATGATATATCAACATTAATGACAGATGAAACAGACTGAGACAGGAACCTCGCTCCTCAGAGTAGCAAATCATAACCAATTCTCTCCATAGTTGGATTCATGATCAAGAGAATTCACAAGTGTAGAGCCTAATTAGACATACCTGAAATTGTTAATAGATGTTTAATTTTACAGTTTGGTAAATTTGTTTATGATTCTACATCTGTTCAAAATTCAATTTGCTTTAAGCAGTGTGACACAGAAAGCAGAATACAGGCTTTGGAGTTACACAAGCTTTGGCTCTACATTCTAGAGCTAGAGATTAAGAGTCTTGTTTTTGGTGTTCTGTTGACATAGTTGAGCCATATTAACTTTGTAATTCTGGATAAATTATCTACTGTATCTAGGTCAAATTTCTCAGTAAAATGAAATTAATAGAATACCTCAGAGTGTTTTTCTGGTAATTATATGAGATTATCAAACCTTCAGGAGGGTAACTGGCACATGATCAGTTTTGTATATTGCATTTTTTTTCCTGTGAGCTTCTTAGCCTGCAAGGTCCTTGAGGACAAAGACGCTGTGTGTATTCCCTGATGTTTCCCTGGTGTCTTAATCCATACCCAAAACATCAGAAATGCTCAGTAATATCTGTTGATAAAAATATTTGCATGGAATCTAATAGCCATCAAATTTCTGTTCAGTTTTTAACACATTTGTTTCTTTTGGGGCTTTTTGTCAAGAGTTACAAGTATGATGATAGGTGAGAAGAAAGTAGACAAGACCACAAGTTTGCTTTTTGAAGGTCTACTCTCCAAATGTAAAAACATCTCTTCTTGTCAAGAGTCCTAAATGCAGCATCATCTAGAGGGTGCCACACTTCAAGTCAGTATCAACTAAAACATTAGGTAGAGACAGCTCTCTGGTGGGAACTGGTTAACATCCAGGTAAGGACAAGAGTGGTTGGCACTGAGGCAAGGGGCTCGTGACAGATGGTGTGTACCCTGGCAGAGGAGACCAGGAGGAAACAGAGTGTGAGGGCACAAAAATAGACTTCTACCTTGTAATTCTCCATAAGCTGGTCTTTCTGTTTTATTCTGCAAATTTTGCAAGTCCAAAGGTAGTTAGGAGATAGAATTTTGTGGAGAGATTCTAAATAAAATGCATGCTACTCTTTATCCTGGAGCATACATTCTAAACCAAAGAGCTTCCTTTCAGAAATGAATTTTATTTTTTTTTTAAGATTTTTTATTTATTTATTTGACAGACAGAAATCACAAGTAGGCAGAGAGGCAGGCACAGAGAGAGGGATAGGCAGGCTCCCTGCGGAGCAGAGAGCCCGATGCGGGACTCGATCCCAGGACCCTGGGATCATGACCTGAGCTGAAGGCAGAGGCTTTAACCCACTGAGCCACCCAGGCGCCCCCAGAAATGAATTTTAATGTATCCTTGGATTTGAAGGAAATGTACCTTGGCTTCAGCCACATTACTTACTCAAGCCTCCTGATAACTGTGAAGAAGAAAGTTAAGAAAACAAACCAAATATTACACAACCCAGATGTCCTCAAGCTTAACTAGTCTGTGGATGTCAATTATGAGGGAGGTATCACATTGCAGTAGTAGCTCAGATTTTCTGTTTAACAGTATTATTTGTTTACATGTTCTACTACCTATTTGACCTGGCCTATTTGGACCCTCAGCCCAATCTACCCACAATCCATTGGTTACTGATGATTTGCTCAAATCACCCTCTCATTCTGTCTATGTACCTATCAACCAAGGTAGACAAAAGTGATTTTAAAAGTAAAAAGAATAATCTTCTGAATAACCAATGAGTCAAAGAAGAAATAAAAAAGGAAATGAAAAAATATCCTGAAACGAATGAAAATAGAAACACAACATATTGAAATCTATACAATGCTGCAAAAGCAGTTCTAAGAGGACATTTATAGCGATAAATGCCAAGATTAAGAGAAAGGAAAGCTCTCAAACAACCTAGCTCTATAGCTTAATGAACTATAAAAAGAACAAAGTAAACCCAAAGTTAAGAGAAAGGAGAAAATAGCAAAAATCAGAACAGAAATAGAGGCCAGAAAACAATAGAAAAGATCAACAAAACTAAGAGCTCTTAAAAAAAAAAAAGATTAAAAAAACTGACAAATCTTTAGCTAGATTAAGGAAAAAAGAAGACTCAAAATCAAGTGAAAGAAGAGACATTACAACTGATACCACAGATGTACAAAAGATCATAGAGAATACTCTGAGCAATTAGATACCCACAAATAGGTTAATCTAGAAGTAATGGATAAATTTCTGGAAACAGAATGTACCAAGACTGAATTATGAAGAAATAGAAAATCTGAACAGTCAATAACAAGTAAACAGGTTGAATCAGTAATCAAAAACTTCCAACAAGGAAAAATCCAGGAGCAAATGGCTTCACTGGTAAATTCTGCCAACCTTTTAAGGAATCATTTACACCAATCCTTCTTAAACTCTTCCAAAAGGTTGAGGGTGAGGGAATAGTTACAAACTCATTCTATAAGGCTGGCATCTCTCTAATACCACAGACAGATATGAAAGATTACAAAACTATAGGCCAATATTCCTGATGAATTCTGATGCAAAAATTCTTAACAGAATATTCTCAAACTGAATTCAATAGCACATTAGAAGGATCGTATATTTTGAATATTGTGACCAAGTGAGATTTATCTCTTGGGAATCAAGAAGGGTTCAACATATCAAATCAATACATGTGATACACTGCATTAATAGAATAAATGATACAGATGATATCTCAATAGATGCAGAAAAGGCATTTGAAAAAATACAACATCCTTTCATGATAAAAACTTTCAATTAATTGGGTAGAGAAGAAAAATACTTGAATATAATAAAGGCCATACATGACAAACCCACAGTTAACATCATATGCAACAGTGAAGGGTTGAAAGATTTTTCTTTTAAGATCAGGAACAAGACAAAGTTCCCACTCTCACCACTCTTATTCATCATAGTACTAGAGCATTCTTTTAAAGAAACAAAAGGTATCCAATTCAGAAAAGAAGAATTAATGAGTGAATTCAATAAAGTTGCAGTATGTAAGCTCAACATACAGAAATCAGTGTGTTTCTAAACATTAGTGACAAAATATTTAAAAAAGAAAACTCCATTCATAATAGCATAAAAAACAATAAAACAGGAATAATTTTAACCAAGGAAGTGAAACATCTGTACTCTCAAAACTACAAGACTTTGATGAAAAATAATGAAGAAGACACAAACAAGTGGAGAGATATCCCATGTTTATAAATTGGAAGAATATTGTTAAAAATGTTCATACTACCCAAAGTCATCTATAGATGTAATATAATCCCTATCAAAATTCTAATGGCATTTTCCACAAAAACACAAAATCTTAAAATTTATGTAACCCCCTAAACAAACCCCAAATAGCCAAAACAATCCTGAGGAAGAAAAGCATTATACTTCCTGATTTCAAACTATATTACAAAGCTATAGTAATTAAAAGAGTATGACACTATCATAAGATACCTAGACCAATGGAACAGATTTGAGATCCAGAAGTAAAACACCATCTGCATGGTCAGCTAATACTTAACAAGGAAGCTAAAAAGACTCAACAGGGAAAGAATAAGTCTTTTCGATAAATGGTGTTAGGAAAACTGGATAACTGGAAGCAGGAAATTGAAATTGGACCCTTATCTTAAACCACACAAAAAAATGAACTCATGGTTGCTTGTAGACTTAAACATAAGATTTGAAACATAAAACTCCTAGAAGAAAACATAGGGGAAAAACCTCCTTGACATTGGTCTTAGCAACGATTTTTGGATATGGCAGTAGAAGCACAAGCAACAAAAGAAAAAAACCAGTAAGTGGAACTACATCAAACTTTTAGAAAGCTTCTGCACAACAAAACAACAACAGCAACAACAAACAATCAACAAAATGAAAAGACAACATACATATGGGAGAAAATATTTGTAAAGCTTATATCTATCTGAAAAGCGGTTAATATTCAAAGTATATAGCCAAAACAAACAAACAAAAAACCAACCCATGATCATACAACTCAATAGCAAAAAAAAAAAAATCTACTTAAAAAATAGGCAGAGGAACTGAATAGACATTTTTCCAAAGAAGACATACAGATAGATAATAGATGTTCAACATTACTTATTGTAAGAGAAAAGCAAATCAAAACAATGAGATCACCTCATACCTATTAGAATGGCTGTTGTCAAAAAGACAATAGATAACAAGAGTTGGCAAGGTTGTTGAGAAAAGAGAATCCTTGTGCACTCTTGGTGGGATTGCAAATTAGTGCAGCCACTATGGAAAAGAAGATGGAGGTTTCTTTAAAAATTAAAAATAGGGGCACCTGTGTGGCTCTGTGAGTTAAGCCTCTGCCTTCGGCTCAGGTCATGATCTCAGGGTCCTGGGATCAATCCCCGCATCGAGCTCTCTGCTCAGCGGGGAGCCTGCTTCCTCCTTTCTTTCTGCCTGCTTCTCTGCCTACTTGTGATCTCTGTCTATCAAGTAAATAAAAAAAATAAAATTTGAAAATTAAAAATAGAGGCAACATATGATCCAGCAATCTCACTTCTGGGTATATATCCAAAGGAAATGAAAACAAAATCTTGAAGAGATGTATGCATTCCCATGTTTATTACAGCAGTATTCTCAATAGCCAAGCTATGAAAACAGCCAAAGTGTCTGTCAATGGAGGAATGAATAAAGAAGTGATATAAATACAAAGGAATATCATTTAGCCATGAAAAAGAAGGAAATCCTGTCATTTGTGAGAATATGGTTGGACCTCAAGGACATTATGCTAAGTGAAATAAGTCAGAGCAAGATAAATACTGTATGAACTCACATATGGAATCTAAAAAAGAGCCGAACTCATAGGAACAGAATAGAATGGTGGTTACCAGAAGCTGGAAGATCAGAGCAATGGGGAGATGTTGGTCAAACTTCCAAACTAATTTGGAGTACAACTTCCAGTTAGAAGATAAGTTCTCAGGATTTAATGCACAACATGGTAACTATATTTAACAATATTATATAATATATGTGAAAGTTGCTAAGTGAGTACATCTTAAATAGTCTCATTGCAGGGGTGCCTGGTTAATTCAGTTGGTTAAGCATCCAGTTCTTGATTTTTGGCTCAGGTCATGATCTCAGGGTTGTAAAATCAAGCCCTGCCTCAGGCTCTGGATGTGAAGCCTGCTTGGGATTCTCTCTCTCTCTCCCTCTATCCCTCAACCCCAACTTCTTTCTCTTAAAAAAAAATTTATATATATATATATACATAAATTCATATATACATACACACACATATATATTTGATTATATATGATATTTAAAAATATTTATTAATATTTATATATATTATATATGTGTGATGGAGGTGCTACCTAATGCTACAGTGGTAATTATTTTGCAGTCAACACATTGTACACCTTAAACTTATACAATGTCTTATGTCAATTACACCTCAATAAGGCTGAAAAAATAAATAATTGGAATACTAATATTTCTAAGTCTAAAGTTTGTGTTACCTCAAAGTATCTTCGAATATCTCCACAAGAATTTAAGTATTTGAAAAACAACTTTAAAAAAACACCTTTAGGGGCACCTGGGTGGCTCAGTGGGTTAAAGCCGCTGCCTTTGGCTCAGGTCATGACCCCAGGGTCGTGGGATTGAGCCCCACATCGGGCTCTCTGCTCTGCGGACAGCCTGCTTCCTCCTCTCTCTCTCTGCCTCTCTGCCTCTCTGCCTACTTGTGATCTCTATCAAATAAATAAATAAAATCTTAAAAAAAAAAAACACCTTTAAAAACCCGATTAATATTACAACACAGTTTAGTACATGATATACCATGGGCAGAAGGGGGAAGTAATGGAGTAGTAATTTCACAGATTAAACCACAGAGTGTAGTAGCTTAAAGAAGGTTGGAAATCACCACATTAAAATATAAATTGAAAAAATGGAAAGATGAAGGTTAGTGGATTCAGATATTCAGGGAGTCACTCAGTGTTTAAACATGGTCCTCTATGCCTCTACATTTTATCTATATTAAATATATGTATATTGAAATATATATCAATTAATATAAATAAATATAAAATATAAATGAAATAGATATAAAATATGTAACATATATATATCTATAAATATATATAAATATTTATAAAATAATATATATAAATAATAGGAATGCAATAAAATGCAAGATAGATAAATATAGATTGAATATTTAACATAGCAAATTTCAAAACAAATGCTAATTATTGCTATTTCCTTTCTCCATGGATTTTTTTTCTTAAAAACCAGTCATGTATTTTATTTTGAATATTTATATTTAACATACCTGTGTAAAGTATGGGGCAATTAGGAAAATAGAATTAGGAATCTGAGAAGTTAAAATATATTTTAAGCAGATGCTTTTTTTTTTTAAGGCATTATTTATTTGACAGAGAGAGAAAGATAGCACAGGCAGGGAGAATGGCAGGCAGAGGAAGAAGCAGGCTCCCCTCCAAGCAAGGAGCCTGATGCAGAACTCGATCCCAGAACTTTGGGATCAAGACCTGAGCTGAAGGCAGACACTAACTGATTGAGCCACCCAGGCGCCCCCAGCAGATGTTTTTGTTTCATATTTGAAGTATAGGAAACATCACTTTTAATAATTTATATATATTAAGCATAATTATGCATAATTTATACAGATGCATAATTTATACAAATGCCTATAAAATTACTAAACAATCCTATAGTGAATATTGCTAGAAGAATTGATTTCCATCTTCTGTGTATAAATTCCTTAACAGTATAATTTCATTTTAACAACCAAAAAAAAAAGGAAGAACTATGACACAAACCCAAAGCAGTTTTATTATGATGCTATTAATTTGCATCCATGTATAAAACGATTCCGTATTGTGATTGCTCACATTAATTTGGGAGATTCTTATTTTTTTCTTTTTTTAGAGATGAAGGAGAGGGGCAGAGTAAGAGGGAGAGAGAAAATCCCAAGCAGGCTTGCTAGGCTTGATTTCACAACCCTGAGATCATGACTTGAGCCCAAATCAAGAGTCAGATGTGTAACAGACTTAACCACCTAGGCACCCTGATTTGGGAAATTCTTTAAGAGGGTTATTGGCATTTCCAGGACATTAGGCTCAGTGTATTTTCTATGTTATAAAAGCCTTCTTGTCAAAGTGCTTCATGTGTATATTTTATCTTCAGTTTTCTAACGGGGAAAACTGGAAACAGAGATGGAGTTTTGTACGTCTGTTATTGACTTATAAGAATGCTTGTGTAAGGTTCTGTCTCAGAGCTCTGTCCAGGAGGGGCTCAACTGTGTGAACTAGCTGACTGAAGGGTGTGTGTAGACGTCTGAATCATTTTCGACTTCACATTAGGATAGAAGACCTTACTCTCTGTGGTGTTGGAGCAAGAGACTAAGAGGGGAGTGGCTAAGTTGTAGACTCACTTGGTCCATAGACTTGAATAAGACATTGAACTTCTTCTGCCTCAGTTCTTTTTTTTTTTTTTAAAGATTTTATTTATTTATTTGACACAGAGAGAGAGAGCACAAGTAGGCAGAGAGTCAGGCAGAAGCAGGCTTTCCGCTGAGCGGAGAGCCCGACGCAGGGCTCGACCCCAGGACCCTGAGATCATGACCTGAGCCGAAGGCAGTGGCTTAATCCACTGAGCCACCCAGGCGCCCCTGCCTCAGTTCTTCAACTCCTCTGACAGAAATGCAAAGCTGCTGAGGGGCCCAGCCAGGCCCAGTGGTTACAAATCTAAAAGAATTTGATGAGGATGCTGCTAATTAAGGACAT
Organism: Taxidea taxus jeffersonii; assembly: GCA_003697995.1. Classification (NCBI taxonomy): domain Eukaryota; kingdom Metazoa; phylum Chordata; class Mammalia; order Carnivora; family Mustelidae; genus Taxidea; species Taxidea taxus. Next base: position 32,495 of record ML103512.1, on the reverse strand, counting down.
CAGGGCCAATGCACAGCAGGTGCTCAGCAAACATTTGTGGTGAGGCCATGGGCTCACACTGATAGCAGGAGCTTAAGGAGGGACAAGGCAGAAGCAGAATCTAAACTCTACATAAAGTAACTTGACTTTGCTTTTGAAGTCCTTCCTTTATGAGTGTGGAATTTGTGATAGGAAACTGGTTTGCTTAGGGTGGTGTGAGTTGTGTGGGGTGTGGCACAAATGAGCTGCTACTTTTGTTTCCATTTTTGATTTCCAGGTTTCTGTGAGTTTCTCTCATCTTGTTTCCTGTTTTTCCTAAAAGCTGGAGTATATGAATATCTTTTTTCCTGCAGGTGTTAGTAACTTCTTTATCCTTCCGGACATTCTCAGCAATCATTGCCTTTCATGTTGGATTCGATTGGGTGAGTGATGTATTAACAAAAATGAAGATTCTCATAGCAAGGGACTTCTGTGTGAACACTGGTATGAGGCATTCTCACCTGGAGCAAGGATGCAGATCTTAAAGTCCATACAATAAATTTTTGGAAAGTCAGTTAAGTTTTTTTTTTTTAAAGATTTTATTTATTTGTTAGAGAGAGAGAGAGAGCGAGCGAGCGAGCACAGGCAGACAGAGGCACAGGCAGAGAGAGGCAGAGGGAGAAGCAGGCTCTCTGCCAAGCAAGGAGCCCGATGTGGGACTCGATCCCAGGACGCTGGGATCATGACCTGAGCCGAAGGCAGCCGCTTAACCAACTGAGCCACCCAGGCGTCCCGAAAGTCAGTTAAGTTTTAAAGAATATAACCTACTGTAGAATTTCATTAAACCTGGCTTTGTCATTAACCAGTGCCAACAAACTGTCAGTAAATTATGAAACATCACCCCATATAACTGAGAAAGCCCATCGTAACACTACTTGAAAGTCTTACTGTATATAATGCACATATCTGCACACATATGAATGTTATTCATGTGTGACATATACTATTTACATTATTTATGTTTTCATGTTTCTTACTAAAACCTCATATTTTAAAAAGAAACTTTTTTTCTTTTTAACTCTTTACATGCTTCCTGCTTAGAATCCATGGATAATACCATCCTGTATAGGGTATTTGATTTTCATGTCCTTGGGTTTTATATTGCAGTATTTTTCCTTCCTTGGCAAAAATTCTTACTGCTTAGAGAAGTGACAGCTCACCCTCAGTGTCACTGCTGGCTTCCCAAGCAGCTGGAAGGACTTTTGCTCTTTAGGCTTCCCTGGGGATTACTCTGGGCTGGAAATTCTCAGCCTCAACTGGAGTTTAGCAACAGTTAGGAAAAACAAAAGAAATCTAATTTTCCAAAATCAAGTTGACTAAGACTCCTATCTTCTCATATAACCATCCACTGTTCTGAAGCGTGACTCTTAGGACACTTGATTATGTTTAAAAACATTCTATCAGGGAAAGAACCCTGCTATGTTGGGATAAAATGTAGAGGCATATAGGACCATGGTTAAACATTGAGTGACTCCCTGAATATCTGAATCCACTAACCTTCATCTTTCCACTTTTTCAATTTATATTTTAATGGAGTGATTTCCAACCTTCTTTAACCTACTACACTTTGTGGTTTAATCTGTGAAATTACTACTCCATTACTTCCCCCTTCCTGCCCGTGGTATATCATGTACTAAACTGTGTTGTAATATTAATTGGGTTTTTAAAGGTGTTTTTTTAAAGTTGTTTTTCAAATACTTAAATTCTTGTGGAGATATTTGAAGATACTTTGAGGTAACACAAACTTTAGACTTAGAAATATTAGTATTCCAATTATTTATTATTTTCAGCCTTACTGAGGTATAACTGACATAAGACATTGTTTAAGTTTAAGGTGTACAATGTGTTGACTGCAAAATAATTACCACTATAAAATAGTATTCCTCTTACCCTGTTCACTCTCTCCTCCTTACTTTGCCTAATTTTTTTTTCATAACACTTATTATGTTCTGACATAATTATATGTGTACTTTTGGTTTCCTGTTTGGTTTTGTCCCTCCACCAGAACGAAATCTCCATCAGTGAATGAACTTTGTGTATTACTGTGTGCCTGGCATCTGACACTTAGTAGGTATTTAATCATACTCAATGAATGAACAAGTGATACATGCGTAGAAGAATGAGCTGATGAATAGAATGGAGGCTGTTTTAAGGGGAAAGAGCAATTTCCATTTACTTATGGATGGCAACTGAGAAGGCAACTGAGAATGGTTATAATCTGAAATAAACTAGAAGTACAAGAGGAATATTAAATAATACAAAGAATGACTTAGGAAAATTTTGGCTAAAGTGAGTGGTAAAGATGGCATTCTGGAAATGATGACTCACTGAAATGTTTTTACCATCTGATTATAATAAAATAATTTCTTCCCTGGTATGCATATCTTATGTTTTTCTAATACATTTAATCCATTTGGGTTGCTGAGCATGTGTTTCAATTCATCTTAATTTTAATAATTATTTCAAAATTTTTGGTACTTACTAGATTTAGGATATCTCTTAACAGATATTGTTGTCATCTTAGAAGCAATAATATATGAGTATCAGAATACCACCTATGTACCAAACATTGTTTTAAGTGTTTTACAAATATTACCTTATTTAATCCTCCCCCCAAACATACATGATGTAGGCATTCCCATGATCCCTATTTTGCAATGCTCAATTTGTAGTGAGGAAATTGAAGCACAGAGAGATTAAGGCAGTGGAACGTCAGAAGCCATACTCCTAACTCACTGGCTTTGCCATGTTGTGTGATTTATTTTGTTGTTGTTGTTTTGTGATGACTATCATTTATTATTCCTGTTAATCTCTGTATTCCATAGAAATACCCTGAAAGTATCCCCTGATTTCTCTGGCAAATTCTAAATATGTGATTCAGTCTACTTAAACTACTACTGGTTGTTGTTCTCCTAGCTTTAATCATAGTGTATTTTTAGGTTGGTTGCTTATTTTATTTCTTATAATCTGTCCTTTCTTACTGGAATGTTACCTTTTCAAGGGTAGAGACCCCTGTTTCATTCATTGCTATATTTCTAATGCATAAGTGCCTGGTATATAGCAAATGCTCAATAACTCCTACTTGCATGAATAAATACTGGCTGAATGAATTGTAGTAAAAGTGTCTTTTTTTATATGTAATGTGATTTATCAGTTAGCCAATATTTATAAGCATCAGTTTTGTGCATAGTGTTGTGCTCTGTCTATGGCACTTGCTAAATACCAGGTCATCTTCCAAGCATTCTATGTAAGCAACTCTTTTAATCTCTACAATGACCCTACGAGGTGGTCTGAAAAGATCCCCCAAAATGTGAAGACATGGCTTCTTTCCATATGGAGCTTCAAATCTAGTTGAGAAATAATACTAGTGGAAATTAAATTGTTAGAAAACAAAGCAAGTTTGCAATATAAACATATAATTATTAAATTGTGACAACAGTCAGATTTTAGAAAAAAGGACTATACGCAGGTATTTCAACTTTAAAAAGGAATTAGTAATTCATCTTGGTCTTAAATGATGGGAATTCTGATAGATGAAGGGAGGAAGAGGATGATACCCCTGCAAAGAACAACTAAATTAAGGAAGAGACCAAGGATGATCCTTGGGGACTGGTAAAAATGGTAAATGTCATTGAGCAGGTGGGAGGGGCCAGGCCATAGATAGCTTTGAAACTCAGGCAGAAAAGTTTGGACAGGAGGTGGTAGATATCAATAAATCCCTGTGTGCATGTGTGTGTGTGTGTGTGTGTGTGTGTGTGTGTGTGTGTGTGTGTGAGAGAGAGAGAGAGAGAGAGAGAGAGATTTATAAAGTCAGGAAAATAAGTCTTCCAGCCATATGTGGTTAAATGGAATAGAGTATAAAACACTTGTCCCAGTTCTTGACATGTAATAGCTATCACTAAATGGTAGCTATTATTTTTTATTGCTAATAATAATAATAGCAGAGAAAATTTTGCCTTGAATTTTTAACCTAGATAAATAGACTCGTTTTGCTTTATTTATGTCAGGTCTATCTAATTTGTCTCTATATAAAGTTTAGCTAATGATAGTATTGATTAAGACAAACACCTGGGATTCTCTATGAAGAATTGAACAGACCCCACATATACTCTAGTAAAGAAAATGTACTGTTTTAATATCATAGCCATAGACCAAGCTAAAAATAAGCACATGATGGTTGCCTGGGTGGCTTAGTAGGTTAAGCATCAGACTTTATTTTTGTTCAGGTCTTGATCTTGATATCTTGGGATCAAGCCCTGCCTGCCTCAGGATCCACACTCAGCGGGGAGTCTGCTTGTCCCTCTCCCTCTATTCTTACCCCTGCTCATGCTCTCTCTTAAATAAATAAATAAAATCTTTAAAAAAAATCACATGATAAAGTTTCCAAACTACTAGCTAACTATATTTTATTAAAATGTGCTATTTTGGGGCACCTGGGTGGCTCAGTGGGTTAAAGCCGCTGCCTTCGGCTCAGGTCATGATCCCGGGGTCGTGGGATCGAGCCCCGCATGGGGCTCTCTGCTCTGTGGACAGCCTGCTACCTCCTCTCTCTCTTTGCCTCTCTGCCTATTTGTGATCTCTGTCTATCAAATAAATAAATAAAATCTTAAAAAAAAATAAAATGTGCTATTTGCCACTATGAAAAACAGTCTGATATTTCCTCAAGAAATTAAAAATTGAATTACCATATGATACACTGATTCCATTTCTTAGGTATATACACAGAAGAATTGAAGGCAGGATCTCAGATAATTTGTATACCATGTTCATAGTAGCATTATTCACAATAGCTGAAATATGGAAGCAGTACAAGTGTCCATAGATGGATGAATGGATATGCAAAAATGTGGTGTGTATACACACACACACACACACACACTGGAATATTAGTCAACATTAAAAAGGAAAGAAATTCTGACAGAGGCTGTAACGTGGATGAACCTCTAAGACATTATGCTAAGTGCAGTGAGCCAGTCACAAAAAGGTAGATACTGTATGATCCCATTTATATGAAGTACTTAGAATAGTCAAAATCATAGAGACAGAAAGCGGAATGGTGATTGCCAGGGGTTTGGGGAGGAGGGAGTGGAGAACTATCGTTTAATGGGTACAGATTTTCAGTTTTACAAGGTTAAAAGAGTTATGGAGATAAGTGGGTGTAATGCTTGCACAACATAATGAATGTGTTTAATATCCCTGAACTGTACACTTAAAAATAGTTAAAATGGTAAATTTCATGTTATGTGTATTTTGCCATAATAAAAGAAATTGGGGAAAAGAAACGCTATTTGCAACTCTATAGAATCCAGTTATAGTTTTTGATATATTCTCATGGAAGATATTTCACTAAAATCCAGCTAGTATAAAAACAGGCATTTCCCAGAAGGATAAACAGAGAAGGCATAATAACCTTTGCAAGATCCTCCATAAACTTCAAGGGATATGAGACTGCCTGTAAGGATTTTTGTTTTGTTTTGTTTTGGCTTTTTTTTTTGTTTATTTGATTGGTTGGATTTTTTGTTTGTTTGTTTGATTTTGTTTTTTTGGTGATGATAGGGGAGGTGGAGTATAAACAAACCGTATCTCAAAAAGCTTTTTTTCTTAAAAAATGTCTATCTAATTGTAGTGTACCAATTTTCTTAGTACAATATATTTTACACTAACTACTTTCCAAATTGTTTCCCAGAGTTAATAGTGCAACTTATGATTAAATATTATGCTAGATGAAGAAACACAGGCCAAAGTTCAAAATGAGCTAAATGTGTATAGAGAGATCTGAACAACAAAGCTTCTGCAGGGGAAAGGACTAAAAAGTTGAGAAGACAGCAAGGGAAGGGGAGACAAAAGTGAGTCAGCCTTTTAAAGGTTTTAAAGCCAAGAATTTGAATTAAAAAATATTAGTCCAGGGGCGCCTGGGTGGCTCAGTGGGTTAAAGCCTCTGCCTTCGGCTTGGGTCATGATCTCAGGGTCCTGGGATCGAGCCCCGCATGGGGCTCTCTGCTCAGCAGGGAGCCTGCTTCCTCTTCTCTCTCTCTGCCTGCCTCTCTGCCTACTTGTGATCTCTCCCTGTCAAATAAAAAAAATAAATAAATAAAACCTTTAAAAAAAAAAATATTAGTCCAAAATCACTTAAATTCATGTGTGCAGTTTGCATTATCATCTATGTCTCCCAACATAGAAAACAATTTCTTTATGCAACACCGAGGCCTGCTCCATCTAATTAACAGAGAAAGGTCATCTGCACAGAAAAGGCACTACCTTTGCTGCTGAAGAGCTGGATTAATCTTTTAACAAAGTCTTAAATATTTCTATTTCCCCTTGCCCTTAAACCTTAGAATTCATCAGACTTTCAGCCATATTTTCTGTCCTCTTCATCTCTCTTTTCCTTTTTCCTTGGTGTGAACCTGTAGTGCCACACATTCTAGTCTATCCTCCACACCTATCATCCATCCTAAGTGGGGCTTTATGAACATAACCACTTTTTTCCCAGCCATTGTCTTTGCAGCCTGTTGACAGAAGGTCCCTTTGCCTCTTAAAGGTTTATATACAACTATGACACACACTGAGTTTCTTTTTTTTTCTTTTTTGGACACACACTGAGTTTCTAACAGTAAGATTGAGTTGGAGTAAAAATGCACTGTGTATTTTGGGTGCAAGTCACTGTTTGCTGTTCCAGGTGGCAATGTACACAATGGTTTAAGCAGTACTCCTTTGGGCATTTTAGTTTAGGGTGTGGCTATATGTGACACAGTTGTCAACTCTTGGTTGTTCTTGAGGGCAGTTAGCGGAAAACTGGTTTTTCTGTTTGTTTTGGTTTGTTTGGACTAACTACTTGCTCAAGCAGAAGGAGCTTGCCTTTGACACCGAGGCAAACTCAATAAAGAGGTCAGGTTCGTTCTCCATTTCTGCCATGAAATGAAAGTATTTATGATATTTTCTACATCCTGATATCTCTTGGTGGCTACTCTCCTGAGCTTGCTCCAACCTCTCCATTCATGGTGTCAGATAAAGTTTGTGGATCCCAGTTCCTGGGATCCAGGCGTGGTGTCCATCTTGCTAGCCAGCAGGCAGATGCTGAGACCAGGGACCTGGGTCAGAGCTATCTAACTACAGAGCAGCCATGACATATTGTGGGAAACAAAAACAATCGCTGAACACCAAAGTATATGTGAAAGCACTTTTCCCTCCTTGACTCAAGAATATTAACATGAACCTTAGCAAAACAAAGCAGTGGTGCTGACTCAGTCTTTTGAACATGAGGCTTGAACCTGAACATGCTTTTGAAATGACCTAAGGGTTTAAACGGTGAGTAGACTAGTTTAACTCTGTTTATTGCCTTATCCTCCATTCTGGCTTTGTCCTGAGGTTTCTATGGCTCTAGCAACTTTGGAGTCAGTATCTCTGATGTATTTGCATCTGACCTCTGACCTAAACGACAGTGTTATTTTCAGCTGTTCTTTGACAGGGAATCCAACAGCTGCTGTTTAATACCACAGACAGCTTGTGACACACACTGGGTTTCTAGCAAGAGGATTAATCTGCCGATCTTGGACTCTGATTTGAAGCTGTCTATAATTTTCCTGCATAGGGGTTGGAGAAGAATAAAAACCAAACCTGAAGTACATTGTTATCCTTTTTAAAACAATTGTAGTAAAATATACAGAGTTAACCCTTAATTAAACAAAAGAAAATATTTTTCTTGCTGCAATTTAAAGGTAATAACAAGGCATATTACTTACTGTTAGTTGTGATAATTGAATTTGAAAATGCTGGTGAATAAAGTAGTCACAAAGAAATCCTGAAATGGTAGATCTCTATTGCTAATTGCTTATTGAAATATTTTTAAAATGTCCCTAAGAAATCTGAATCCCTAAGAAAATGTGACCATGCCTCATAAACTTCATTTGACAAAAGGCAGTAAGTTTTAGAGAAGCAAATTAATCTAAAATTATAAGCAATTCTGTGGCTTACTCCCAAAATACATACTAGAACTTATTTTTAAAGTACATTTTGGGGGGTTTTCTTTGCATAAGGGAGACTTGAAAATCTTGAAAGCGTTGATATCCAGGTCTGTAACTGGCTGGTTTCAAAGTCCACCCTAACCATATAGATTCAATGGCAAAATTAATTTGGGTTGTCAGGATGTAATTTTTTTTTCCTTTTGCTGTTAAACATCAACTGATAGGCTGAGAGCTAGAAACTGCCCTCCCCGTTTAAGATAATGGCAAAAATATCAGGCACTTAATGTTACCATACCAGGGGTGTGGTGATTCTTTCCCCTTCTCTTCTCTCTCCCCCTCTGGTGATAAACTCAATGGGGTTGTCTATTTTTAACCTCCTGTTCTTTCCTTTTGGCAGAGTAATCAGTGTGAGCTGAGCTCTTTCCCTGAATGAATCCCAGTAACCCCAGTGACTGCCTTCTGAAATGACCAGCAGACACACATCTGTCCAGAGGCTGTCCAGAGTATAAATTCTGGTTCTAAAGTGCCATGTCCAGCCAAGGAAGTCCTGATGTGGAGTTTTCTACGACGACAGTCAGTTCAGTAGCTGTTCAGGCTGGGGACTCCAAAATCGTGATAGCTGTCATAAAGGTAAGACAACTTTCTTTTTTCTCTGGGGCTGTTGGCTTTTTGCAGGGTGTTAATAATCCTAAAGAACATTCCACATAGTCGGCAAGACCCAGCATATAGAAAATAGGACAGCAAGTACATTTTACTTGTAAGTTTCAGCAACTCACTATGGTTTCTCTTTCAGCTAGCCAGAAAACATCTGTAGCAGCTTAATTAAAACAAAAACAAAAAACTGTACCATATACTTTCAATTTGATTTTTAAAGCCAAGCTACTCGTGACTGCAAGTTCATGATTACCAGGCTGGAGAGTCAAGTGGACCTGTAAAATGTTAGTGATTTTTGAGAGTGGATGTGATGGAGGAGGGAAGAGGACGGTCACAGTAGAAATGGGCTGGCACTGTTTCGAACATGATGGAGGGCAGGGAACACCTAATAGGAGGCTCTGACATGTGCCCTCTGCAGCACTGCTTTTGACATGGTAAAGGCACTAGTGAATCCTTATCACATTTTGGGAGAATGAAGACCCTGCCAGGGAAGGTGCAAAGGGTAAGCATCAAATTTGCCCTTATCAGCAGGAAGTTGAAGCACTTGAGGCTTAGGGCTATTGCATATTTTGTCAAGTAACTTGCTGGTTTGCAAAGATGGCCACGTACCTTTAGGTTGAAGACATCCATGATTTTATTTCCTATGGAATGTCTTACAAAAACCCCTGAAGCATTATGCTTGGATTTAGACAAGTCACTACTTCAGGAATTCAGTGTTTAATGAAGGGAACAAGGCAAACAAGCCGGTGCTCAGCAGCCAGTTACTTTCAGGACCTCATCAACCTGATTTCTCTGGCCTTTGTTAGAAGCTGTGACTGAGGTCTGTTTAATTTAACTTAATTGCTGTGAATTTTGCGTTAATATGAAAATTTGTAACAGGAAAACAGCAGTTGATACTGAGCAAAACAATTCCCTCTAGAACACTGAACGAAAAGTGTTCCTACTGGTGTGATTCCCAGTGCTCTTGAGAATTGGCTCCATGTAAACAGCACCTCTGATGATTCCCTGGCCCTCAAGTCCTTTCAAAGGCAGTAGGTGGACATGGAAAGAAGCCTGAAGCAGAAGTAGCAAAAATTGATGATTTGCATGTGACTTTATGATGATTTGAGTAACTACAAATTTTAGCAGTGAAAAAAGAGGCAAACTCATTGTTTTAAAGAAGTTAACTTTTCTTTCCCTCAAATAGGAAACATTTCTTAGAGCAGGAAGAGGGATTATGTGTATGGGATAAATTATAGGAGAATCAGAGTTCATTTGACTGTACAGGGGGAAAAATTCCTAAAATCATGCTGGAAATACTTATTTTATCTTGACCATGTTTCTAAGAATGTTCCCTCTGACCACCCTTCACTGCTTCTTTAACTAAATGCTGTCCCAAATAAAATAAACCTCAAGCTATTCAGAGTAGAAAGTCCATCTTAAAGGAATATAAGTGTCTGTATCTAATCTGTATGGGTTTGTTTCCCAATGGTCTTAAAGCACTCATGATATGGACTAGCCACACATTTTTTTCATTTCTCTTCAGCAAATTGCTTACCCGTGTGCAGTGCCTTTTTTTTTTTTAATTTACTTGATAGACAGAGATCACAAGTAGGTAGAGAAGCAGGCAGAGAGAGAGGAGGAAGCAGGCTCCCTGCTGAGCAGAGAGCCCGATGCGAGGCTTGATCCCAGGACCCTGAGATCATGACCTGAGCTGAAGGCAGAGGCTTAACCCACTGAGCCACCCAGGTGCCCCTGTGTGCAGTGCCTTTTAACGGTTCCTCTTGCTTAATCAGTTGCTGCTTCTTAGAAAAGCAATTCCTCAGGAAGTGCAATGGTGAATTATATATTGGAGCACTGAAAGTGTCCTACGTGTTGGAAACAAATTGGCCGCATTCATACAGCTGTTGTCACATGCATCTAAACTTATTGACATTATCATACATACATTATTGATTACTCAACAACTAAAATTGGAAAATGTTATGTTTTTACTTTAGTGTAGGATAAAAATCTGTTGCTTCCTCTGCTGCTTATTCTTCCCAGTTGAACTAGCAAGGTCAATGTAAAGACACTGATCAGCCTAAACAGCATTTATAAGACCTTTTCCCCTTGGTGAAGCTTGCATCCTATTTACCCAGGTGCAATCTCACTATTTTTATGGAATTAAGTTTTGTGAGAGAGAGAATGTAGAATTGTGTAGCATGTTCTGTAACTTTGTAATAGTCAATAATACCTAATCTATTGTATGTGTTCTTCATTTGAGAATTTTTAATTTAAATACAGTATGCCAAGAGAAAAGAATTTACCCTATGAATGAAAGAAAAGGCAGGGCATGGATTTATATCAAACCTGTTATATTTCAATGTCAGTAAGGCCTATCTCTATGGAAGGAATAAAATGTTCATAGTAAACTGAAACTGTAAAAAAGAAAGGAAAGAAGGAAGGAAGGAAAGAAGGAAGGAAAAAAAGGAGAAGGGTAAAGGGGAAGAAACAAGAGGAACTGAAAGTGCATTTTATTTCATTTTTATTTATAGTGTGGCAAGTGGGTGCAACTTCAGTTAGCTGAATCACAGCCCAATCTTCTAGAAATTGGTAGCAGTCAAGATGAGACCAAAAAGCTTCTTCATGATCATGAACTTCTTTTGGGCAAGCTCAAGGTAAGAGACTAAAATGTGAAGCAGATGCAAAAAAACAAAACAAAACAAAACTATTTATTATACTTCCCCTTGATTTCTCTGATATCACTGTCCTATTGCCATTAAATATAGTGCCATATAGATAATGGATATGCACTATAGTTATTTATGAGCAAATACCAGGATTGGAGAGAGGTAACAAGATTTTTTAAAAACTTTCCCTAATGTGATAGAAAATATGGAGTGATAATATTTTTACTGTGGAGAAATAACTAATTTTTTTTTCCTGGCTGTCTCAATGAAAAAAAAAATCCATCATTTTTCCATTTCATTCATTATACTGTGAAGTCACAACAACAGATCCAAAGTTTTTGTTGTTAATCATACCTGCTGGCAAGAATAACATAGAAGCTTATTTTCCCTCTGTTGAACTGTTGAAAATATCTGATTTTGTATTTAATATTAAGAGTTCTTGGGGTGCCTGGGTGGCTCAGTGGGTTAAAGCCTCTGCCTTCGGCTCAGGTCATGATCTTGGGGTCCTGGGATCGAGCCCCACATCGGGCTCTCTGCTCAGCAGGGAGCCTGCTACCTCCCCTCTCTCTCTCTGCCTGCCTCTCTGCCTACTTGTGGTCTCTGTCTGTCAAATAAATAAATAAAATCTTTTAAAAAAATATTAAGAGTTCTTGAAACCAAATAATAATTTTAGTAAAATCAGAGTTATTACTCCATATTTGTGTGGTTATTTAGTTCAGGATCTAAAAATAACATTAGTTAGAGATTGCCAGATAATATACCAAGTCTGGGCCAGATACATAATTTGTGGGGTTTAGTGCAAAATAAAAAGGTGGACTTCCTGTTCAAAAAGCAAGAAAAAACTTTTTCTTGACCTTTCACATTGTATTTTATCTGCTATTTACTATTAGCTCCTTTAGACATGGGATACACGCTGGTCGAGTGCACACCCTCACAGGCTCTGGGCACTGGCCATGGCTCAGTGCACAGGGTGTGGGCCTGATCCCAGCCTTTCCCCAGCTGTGCCCTGACCCCCACAGGGCCGATGCAGAGGTCACTGAACAAGGGTGGGGAACAGACAGGATAGCAGAGACTCTCTGGGAGGCAGGACCCCATGTAAGATAAGGCACCAATCCCCCAGTACTTCCTGTTTTTCCATTGGACTTTACTTACAAAACACAAATTTAGAAATCAAATTATTAAAAATTTCAAAACAGTGACAGAGTCACTTCAAACCCCAAGTGGCATCCCCTTCTAAAAACGGAGCCTAGGGATGCAGCCAGCCCTGTGAGTAAGAACTCTTTTAGGTAAATGAATGCCTTCACTAAGATCAAAGAGGTTTAATTAAGCAGCCAGCAATGACTCCGTGTTTTTAGTGCTTTAATAGTACTGGCTTCTTTGAACATCTAGCCTGGATTTTATACTTGCTTCCTAGACTTACGAGCAGATCTAAACTGCATCTGATATCTACAGACAGTGGTTTTCTGATTGGAGAGTAGTAAAAGTAATTGGGTACATCAGACTAGAAAGTTGAAGAAAGAATTAGTACTGAAGGAGGGAGCCATTAGAATCCAGAATTTATTCTCCTGTTTAGGCAGCTCTGGGCTCTAGGCTCTGGGCTCTGGGCTGTTTTTCAAAGTAGAAATCCCTGGTCACCAGGAAGTTCTTTGTATATAAGAAAAGAACACATTATGATGTGAAAGAGCATTGAATCAGGAATCAAAAGATCTATGTTTTAGCACTAATTATGCCCCTAACTAGTGTAATTCAGCTAAAAATTCAAAGTCTGGCTATGGCTGCTACACAAATAAACTGAATTCCATGAATTGTGGAAACCCAATACTTCCTCAAAATTCCTGCTTGTCCCCAGAGGTTTACTTTCTCATGGTCTCTTGTGTCCCCAGTTCCTTCTTATATACCTGTCAACTGTTTGTGCTTGAAGTTATCTTGGACTTGAAATGACATCCCCTCCTCTGTTTCCACTAACACCTCATGCCCAGTCAGCATCTGCAAGTCTACTAATGAAAGCTCACGGAAGTGGGTCTTTTAGGCTCTTCTTTTCTCCCAGCCCTATTCCTGTCCAGGACCACACAACTCAGGGGTAATGCTTTCTTAGGCAAAATAGTTTGGCTCCGCAGCAACTATGCTTAAATTTGCATACTTAAATCAATCCAGGAGCTCAGTGGGGTAGGGGGATGGTGAGGGAGAGGGCTTCCCATTTAACAGGAACCATACTCAGCAGGTGCTTGTGGTTCTAGATTCTGAAGTCCTGTTGTCCTTTCACGCTAGTCTCCTGGCTATGGACTAGCCTTCCTGACTTCAGGCTTTTTAACTGTAAAATGAAGGGAGATGATAGACCAAAGCTTCATATCTATTGTGGATCTCACCATAATGTGCCATGGGATCATGGGGCCATTCTCCCTCTCTGTGAGTGAGTGGATCTAAGTACATGAGGTCTCAGTAAAAAGGCCTTTTGGCCTCATGTAGGCCTCTAGCCGTGACCTCTTTATGTCCATTTCCCACCTTCCTCAACCCCACCTATCACTATCAACTTAACCACCCATCCCCCAAAGAAATTTTAAGTAGTAGCATCATCTTCCAGTGTTATTGATTAAAAAAAAAAAAAAAACAAAAACTCAAGGAGTCTGAAGTCTGTTCCAGATTTGCTAACAAAAGACTTTAAAAAAATAAAAGGGTGGGGCGCTTGGGTAGCTCAGTCAGTTAAGTGGCTGCCTTCGGCTCAGGTCATGATCCCAGAGGATGTTGGGAAGCAACCCCAAAGTCGGATTCCCTGCTCAGCGGGGAGCCTGCTTTTCCCTCTCCTGCAGCTGTCCCCCTGCTTGTGTTCTCTTGCTCTCTCTGTCAAATAAATAAATAAATAAATAAATAAATAAATAAAATCTAAAAAGAAATTTTTAAATAATATAATAAAAAGGTAAATTCCACATTGCAGATGTATAGAGTTTACCATGAATTTATCATGAATTTAACGAATTTATTAGCTATTATGCTGTCAGTGTAGGCACAACTTAACCTGTAGCACAAAATTGTTGCATCCAAGTTAGTTTTAATATGAGCTTTTTGAATGATAAGAACATTAGTAGTTCAATAAGCCAGTAATATTTAATTTTTAATATTCATTCCAGTCCTTTTCCTATGCATAGAGCCCTGCAATTTGTTCTAATTATAAAGAAGAATGCTGTGTAGGGGGTGTTGAGAGGGTGTAGGGTTCAGTGCTGGGTCTACTTTAATTTGGACATAGCAGTTAGCCTCTCTGGTCTCAGGTTCTTCATTTGAAAAATTATGATAAAAACAGTTACCCTCAAACACCTAAAAAAAAGAAAATTTGGGGGGAAAATGTGATGATTTATGTATATACTTGCTGCTTTTAAAAGAAAAAGTGGCATAAATATTCTGTTAGTAATTAATATATCAGAGGAATTTGGATATCTCAAACCCTAGTAACTTAGACTAAAAGGGAAATTTCTGGAAAAACAGAACTTTTATGAGTTTTTTTTTTAATGTTGGTAATGTCTATACCCTGAAGATGCTATTTTCCTTTCAGCAGTATAGTACTTAATTCCAGGGGAATGTCCAGAAAAAAAATATTTCCCTGTTTTTCAGTGGTGAAAACATAATCATGTGGAAAAAACATTAACTCCCAAAAATCATCTAAATTCTTTTTTTTTTTTTAAAGATTTTATTTATTTATGTGACAGACAGAAATCACAAGTAGGCAGAGAGGCAGGCAGAGAGAGAGGAAGGGAAGCAGGCTCCCTGCTGAGCAGAGAGCCCAATGCGGGGCTCCATCCCAGGACCCTGAGATCATGACCTGAGCCTAAGGCAGAGGCTTAACCCACTGAGCCACCCAGGTGCCCCGAAAAGTCATCTAGATTCTTAAACCATACTCAAATTATTTCTAAAAAGAAAGAAGAAATTTGGGAACAAGGGGAAAGATTTAAGTCAGGTAAAGATTTGCCTATGGCTGCTCTCGACATTACATTTTTAAGTGGTTCTAGGAGGAAAGAGGAATTGGAATTATGTTAAGGATGATGCTGAGAATATTCTCCTCAGCATCTGTCTTGTAAAAAATTACCTCGCAACTATCCAAAGGAATTATACAAACCAAACAAACTTCTAGCCACGGGCTCCTGTATTTGTGCATATACCTTAATAGCATTTAGTGAAGAATGACCCTTTTGAGTATCGAATACTAAATTTCACCTCTGATTTGATTATAAATCTGATTTATAAATCAGATTTTGATTATAAATTTGATTGGTTCCCTGGTTCTGACTAAATTTCTAACCCAGGAAATACTTATTTTTGTCCTATTTCCATTTACTTAGCTAGAAATGAATGCATGAGGAATAGTCAAAATACATTGGTAGTAAAGCTAAAAGTATTATTAAAACTTGCTATACATAAGGAATCATGTGATTTTCTACTATAAACTTGAGTATTTACTGAGAATGTAGTACTTAAATTTTTTTTTATTGGGGTAAAATATATATAGTGTAAAATTTGCAATTTCAACCATTTTTAAGTGTACATTTCTATGGCATTAATTACACTCACAGTGTTGTGCAGCCATCACTAATATTTCCCAAACTTTTTCTTCACCTTAAATATAAACTCTGCACCTTTTAAGCAATGACTTCTATTCCTGCCTTCTCTGGTAACCTCAAGTCTACTTTCTGCCTCTACAAATTTGTCCATTTTAGGTGCCTCTTATAAATGGACTCACTCATATATTTGTTCTTTCTGGTAGGCTTTATTTCACTTAGCAAGTAATGTTTTCAAGGTTCATCCATGTTGTAACATGTATCAGAACTTTATTCCTTTTCATGAATGACTAATACTTTATTGTATGGATATACCACATTTTATTAATCCATTCATACTTTGATGGACACTTGGGTTGTTTCCACGTTTCAACAGTAACAGATAAGTCTAAAATGAATATTGGCATAAAGTATTGGAGTACTTGTTTTCAGTTATTTTGGGTACATTTTACTTTTTGAAGAAACACCAAAAAATTTTCACATCAGCTATATCATATTACATTCCTACCAGCAACATACATGTGTTCCAATTTCTCTATATCCTTGCCCAAACTTGCTATTTTCTGTGTTTTTCATTATAGCCATTCGACTGTGTGTGAATTTGTATCTCGTCGTGGTTTTGTTTTATATTCCCCTAATGACTAATGATGTTAACCCCCTTTTCATGTGTTTAGACAATTGTGTATCTTCTTTGGAGAAATGTCTATTCAAGTATTTTCCTCATTTCTTAATCAGGTTGTTTGTTTTTTGTTGTTGAGTTTAGGAGTTCTTTATATATTCTGGATATTAATCCCTTATCAGATAGAGGATTTGCCAACATTTTCTCCCATTCTGTGGGTTGTCTTTTCACTTTCCTAATAAGGTCCTTTAAGAATGAAGAATAAAGTAAATCTGTGTGACTTAATTGTATATATTTATACACTAGAGAAAATTTTAGCATGTATGTTGAGAATGTGATGGAACCCTTTTAGGACAGTATTGGAAGAGAACTAACCTATATTATATTATCTGCATCATAGCAGTGTTTTACCCTGAATATTTAATTCATATAGGAAATCCATTTCCACTCTTTCTCTATTTTCCTAGAGACTCACAAGTCAGAAAATTCTACTCTCTCAGAACTGCTACTCTCTTAGATGCTTTCACCCATCTCTCCTCTTTCCTTACAGGAGTCGGGGGGGCTGTGTTACCTGATTGGTGAAACTAGGGAAAGAAGTGGCAGCCATGGGGAAGCCAACTTCAAGGTCTCTACCTGCAGACAATGTCTACCCATGGGCTACATGTTCTTTACTCTCACTGCTGCCACTGACCTGGTTGGAAATCCTTGCCTGGCAGAGGCAGGTCACAATCTCATCCTCTAGGGCAGCTGAATGTGTGTCTGCGTCTCAGACCCAACTCTCTTCACAGGCAGGTCCCAATGACTAGATTTTAAGAAGAAAAAATAGAAAGCCAAATCAGCCCATTCTTTGGTCCAGTTTTATGGTAATGAGAGGAGCTATTTTGATCCATATCTGACCTTGATGTCAATTTTTCAGTTGATTTGTAATCTTGAGGGGAGAGAGGTAAGATTAATTTGTACCTTCCAAATTCCAATATTAAAAATTTTTTTATAAATTTAATTCTAGTGTAGTTAACATACAATGTTATATTAGTTTCTGGTATAGATATAGTGATTCAACAATTCCATATATTACGCAGTGCCCATCAAGATAAGTGTATTCGCAATCCCCATCACCTATTTCATCCATCCCCCCACCAACCTTTGCTGTGGTAACCATCTTTTTATTCTCCATAGTTGAGAGTCTGGTTTTGGTTTGTCTCCCCCCACCCACCTTTGTTCAATTGTTTTGTTTCTTAAATTCCACATATGAGTGAAATCATATGGCATTTGTCTTTCTCTGATTGGCTTATTTTGTTTAGTATTGTGCTCTCTAGCTCCAACAATGTTGTTGCAGATAGCAAGATTTCATTCCTTTATTTATTTTTTTTAAAAAGATTTATTTATTTATTTATTTATTTATTTATTTATTTATTTGACAGAGAGAGAGAGAGAGAGATCACAAGTAGGCAGAGCAGCAGGCAGAGAGAGAGAGGGGAAAACAGGCTTCCCACTGAGCAGAGAGCCCAATGGGGGGCTCGATCCCAGAACCCTGAGATCATGACCTGAGCTGAAGGCAGAGGCTTAGCCCACTGAGCCACCCAGGCAGCCCGTGGATTTCATTCCTTTAATGGTTGAATAATATTCCATTGTTTATGTATACCATATCTTCTTTATTCATTCATCGGTTGATGGACATTTGGCTCTTTCCATAATTTGGCTATTTTTTTAACTTATTAATTTTTTAAAGTAGGCTCCACACCGAGTGTGGAGCCCAGTGTGGGACTTGAACTCTTGACCCCAAGATCAAGACCTGAGCTGAGATCAAGAGTTGGGTACTTAACTGACTGAATCACCCAGGCACTCCCATAATTTGGCTGTGTAAATAATGTTGCAATAAGCAGAGGGGTGCATATGTCCCTTTGAATTAGTGTTTTTGTATTTTTTGGATAAATACTCAGTTGTGTGATTACTGGATCACAGGGTAGTTCTGTTTTCAACTTTCTGAGAAACTCTATATTTCCTTTTACAGTGGCTGCACCACTGTGCATTCCCATCAACAGTACACAAGAATTCCTTTTTTCTGTGGCTCAAAGGGATCTGTGTCTTAGTGTTCTATACATATAAAGGACCTGCCATATTTTTCACTGATTGTTTTGAAGAAAATTACTGAAATAAGATGGGCTATTCCTGGGGGAATAGGAGCTAGTAGGCAGTCTAATTTTTCTTTTATACTTTTGAAAATGGAGAACTTCTACCATTAAAAAACAACAAAAAAAGTGTTCTTAGAATTATGAAACAGTGAAACTTCCTAGTGATTTTCGTTTCCTCACTTGGCACTTTTCTAGTCTACAGGATATTTCTTTTCTGAGATGTTCAACTCCAGTGAGTACTATGGAGGTATGGAGTGAAATAAAATTCAAATTCTTTAGATTGAAGAGTGCCATGGAGAATCTGATAGAATATTATTTATATAAGAGAACTTGGTTAAAGAGGGAGTTAATGACAATAGGCTTCTCAGACATGAAGTGAAGGCACATTAATATTGCAGATATCACAAATAATTTGTCAGTAGTTCAGATTAAGCACCAGTTCAGAGTGTGATTATACTTAATGAAGTGTTGATGGGAGTTGGTCTATTAGAGGGGAAGAAATTCTGTAAGTGGAACAATTTTGTAGGTATAAAGACTGTAGAGTAAAAAATTGGGAGAAGCCACTATCTTATCCCTGGTCTTGGCTCAGTAGTTAGGTTGGACTTGACTCCTTGGCAGAAGCTGATAGGCCTTGGGGAAGCACGAGGCACTCACCGTATTTCTTTGGTCTGGGACACCAAGTGACAAATAGTTGGCAAGAAAGAGAGAGGCATCTTTCATATTTCTGTAGGGAATAGAGCATGGCTTGATTATATCAAATACTGAAACTTTTTTGACAAATTTAGAAGGACACAGTACATGGGAAGATTATGGTAGATTAAAGTTGGCCATCAATTCTTTGGCACTCCTCCCACTGAGATGTGGGGTCTGTGTCTGTTCTTTTAAAACTGGATAGACTCTCAGATTGCTTTGCCCCAAATATTACAGCATAGATAATGCTGTACCAGTTTCCAGACCCAGTGTCAAAAGACTGGCTGCTTTTACTTTCTGTAATTTCCAATAGTTACTCTTGGAACCCAGCCCACTTGTGAGGAAGTCAAGTAGCACTGTGGAGAGGCCCATGTGGAGAAGAACTGAGGCTCCCAGCATCAGCCCTGGCTGAGATCTTGGGTAACAGCCAACCAACTTGCGAGTTATGTGAGTGAGCCATCTGAGCCATCTTGGAAGTAGATTCTCCAGGCTTGGTTAAGCTTCCCAGCTGAACTGTGTGGCACAAAGAAAAATCTTCCGCACTGAGCCCTGCTCCAGTTGACAATTGTGAGCAAAGTAAGTAAGTATTTTAGACCACTAAATTAGCAGCAGTTTTTCACCAGCAATAGATAACTAGAGGAGAGGTTGAGAGTAAGAGTGGCATCCTCTGGGGATTTTGAAGTCAGTACTCATGAACAAAAGGTACAGAAAGAAGAAAATAAGGGTTTTCGTGGAGAGACAGTTGAGAAGTGGGACTAAGATTTTCTAAAATGAAAGATGACATGATTGTACTAATGATTAGCGAAAAGAAAATTCTGAAGTTTGTGAATGATTTACTTTTAGAAAATTGAAAGCATGTTCAAAAATATATCTATTATAATGTTAGTCTGTTTGACTTTCATTTTGGCATACTTTTTTCAACAGGAGGAAAAGGTTTGTAGTTATCATTCTGCACACAGGGATATGCACAAAATATTATTGGTATAGTGTGGAAAGAATGTCTAACTGCCAGGGAATCCAGGGGAAACTTGACAGAGAAAGTGATATTTGGCTGTCCTGGAGATGAATATGAGTTTTCCAGATACCATAGAACAAATTTAAAGGACAAACAATAGACTGGGAGAAATACATTTGCAGCTTATATGAGAGTTAAAGAATTACAATCCTTCATTTTGATAAGAAAGTCAAAAAAGACAAAAACTCAATAAAGTCAATAAAAAACACACGATTCACAGGAGAGGGGCAAATCACCAATAGACATATAAAAGGGATGCTCAATGTCATTCATTAATAGCCTGAGAAACAAAACTAAATAATAATAAAAAAAATAAACCATGATTTGCCTAATGCACTATTAAAAACTCAAGATAGTCATAATACCCAATGACAGTGAAAATATAAGGAAAAGAACATTCTACCATACTGTTGGTGAGAATTTGGACTGACACAATTATTGTGGAAACTAGCAAGCATTACAGTGTAAACTGCTTACATTCTATGACTCAGCAACCTCACTTCCTGGAATCTGTTCTTAGAAATGAGAACACCAGTAAGGATATAGATATGAAAATGCTTTTGCTATGATATTGAGCAACTTTCCACATGTTTTTAATGGAATAATTTAATTGGAAACAAAACAGTATCCAACAATAGGGGAATATGTTTATAAATTGACCATTTATGCCTCTTTCATACTGTGGAAGATTAAAATTATTGAGTCCCAGGCTTCTTGTTGTGACATAGGTAAACTCGTAGATTTTTAACCCAATGTTGGTTGGGCTTTGTGTTATTTATCGCCAAATACATTCTTATTTGAATCTGGGTCAAAAGTCAGGATTATAACTAGTATTTTTTTTTTTAGGTCATAGGCCTATAGTCTCTAGGCTATTACTTAGAAAATGGTGCTTCTTTAAAGTATAAATCTACAGACAAAATTTTTCATTGGAAGTAGAACCCATAGTCCTTATTGGTTATCACAAAAAGGGTCTTGGTCTGAGATTTGGACTGACAGGGCAAAACTCGGGTAGCTTAAGAAATACAAATGAGGGAGAGCAGAGATAAAAATGGTAGCACAGGACCCACTCACCCCTGCTCTTAATCTTCAGTACTGCTGAGTTAGCTTAAATGTTAGGATAGAAATACCCTTTTTGCATTCTATCCAGATGGCAACAGATCCTTCTGCTCTAGAAAAGACCCAACTGTATATTGTACTTAGCCAAGATGCATCTTTTCTAAATATAGATTTTGTCTTAGATATATTATAATGTATAAATGTGCAAAACTCAAGAGTTTTTCAAATGGCATGACTATATCATTCTCATGACAATTTCATAAAGCCATTCATCCTCAGGAGAATAAGGCAAACTTCTGATTCTTGGGTTAATCCAGTCTTCCAAATTACCTGTATCCTATTTCTCTCTCCCACCACATATTTGAGGTTCAGGGACTTAAGTGAGATTAGAATTTTTATCTTAAAAAAGTTGCCTGAAAGCCATCAAAAGAAATGAAATCTTGCCATTTGCGATGACATGGATGGAACTAGAGGGTATTATGCTTAGCAAAATAAGTCAGTTGGAGAAAGACAACTATCATATGATCTCCCTGATATTAGGAAATGGGAATGCAACATGGGGGGTTAGGGGGATAGGAAAAGAATCAACGAAACAAGATGGGATCGGGAGGGAGACAAACCATAAGAGACTTTTAATGTCACAAAACAAACTGAGGGGGGCCGGGGGGAGGGGTGTAGGGAGAGGGTGGTGGGGTTATGGACATGGGGGAGGGTATGTGCTATGGTGAGTGCTGTGAAGTGTGTAAACCTGACGATTCACAGACCTGTACCGCTGGGGCTAATAATACATTATATGGTTATAAAATTTTTTTTTAAAAAGTTGCCTGAAAATGGAATACTGGTTCCAGTTCCAGGCAAGATGGAATAAACAACTTCACCCTATCTCCAATAAAGGCAGCCATAAACCTGGTAGAATGTGTGTATGCAGAGGATGCTGAAAAGTAAGGGCTATCAGGTAGATTAGGGGCAGAGATCAGAATCCCCAAACCACCAAACAGCAGTGTTGTTTTCTCCCTCCAGTGTTGCCCAGCTTAGATTTAAAGGCAAGTTGATACCCTGAAGTATGCCCAGAGGTAGGCAGAAAAAGCTCTAGAAGAGGCTTCTTTTTCACATCTGAAGAGTTGAAAGAGGGCTTCCATGGGTCAGACAGAAAGGGAGGAAATAGCCTGCTTCTGGTTTTGCTTTTTGCTTTTCTATTCTTTCTTCCTCAGCCCAAGTAATCCCCTAGAGGCAGCTGTGATGCAGAAGGTGGAGGCAGCCAGGTGGGTGCCTAAACCTCTGAGAAGGGGAGAACCCTCTCTGACCTGAGGAATTATGGTCTCAGAGCTTGAAGTGACTTTGCATTGCTTTTTTCCTCCCTCTTTTGTTCCCACTGTTTGGTCCTGCAGACACAGTGATGGGAACTACATGGCGGAGTGATTAAACCAAAGCTCCAGGTTTCGGGCCAGAGGACCAGTAAGGGGGCTTCCATGGTACAAATTTCAGGCCCTGAGTCAAGGTAGTGAAATTAGAAGAGGCAATCTCACCTTTCAACTCCATTACTCATATTTATATAAATGGCTTTCTGGTTTTCTTTTTAAAAAGCTCAATTAGTCAGTAGACAGGGAACTCTGAAGAATCACAAGCTCTCAGACTCAGTTTCATAGTACACTTTTTTAAACTTTAATTTTCAACTCTAACATATCCCAAATTTTTACATAATTGAATTTAGAAAAACCCAAACCACCCAAGGCTATTGCTCACTCCTTTCTGAGAGCCCAAGATTCTTTGGTTCAGTAATCTCATAGGCTGTTAAACTTTTATTAACGTAGTGGGAAGAAAGCCCAATTTTCTAGTGTGTTATACTTATTAGAGGAGTAACAATTACAAATCTATAATTCAAACCACACATGGAAGCCAACATATGTAATCTTAAATTTTCTAACTGCCAGATTTAAATTTTAGAACATAAAATACTTGTAGTAGAAAAGGATAAATGGGACACCTGGGTGGCTCAGTGGGTTAAGCCTCTGCCTTCGGCTCAGGTCATGATCTCAGGGTCCTGGGATCCAGTCCCACATCGGGCTCTCTGCTCAGCCGGGAGCCTGCTTCCTCCCTCTCTCTCTGCCTGCCTCTCTGCCTACTTGTGATCTCTCTCTGTCAAATAAATAAATAAAATCTTAAAAAAAATTTAAAAAAAGAAAAGGATAAATGTTTCAAATCAACAATCTAAGTTTCCACCTTATGAAATTAGAAAAATAAGAGCAAATTAAAACCAAAGCAAGCAAAATGAAGGAAAGAATAAAGAGCAGAAATCAATGAAATTGCAAACAGGAAAACAATAGGGAAATGAATTGCTCTTTGAAAAGGTCAATGAAATCGATAAGCCTCTAGCCTGACTGAAAAGGAAAAGAGAAAGCAAAATGACCAGTGTTAGGCGGGAGGCATGAAGTGTTACTGTAAACCCCACAGACATTAAAAGTATAAAATGAGAATACTACGAAAAACTCTACACTCATAAATTCAACTAAAACTTAGGTGAAAAGAACCAATTATTTAAAGACTATAAATTGCCAAAACTCACCCGATAAACAAGGTAAAAAGAAACAAATGAAATTAATTTAATATGCTTAATTCACCCCAATTTATCAAAAATATTATCAAATAACATGTAGCCATTATAAAAATTATTAATGAGATATTTTAACTTTTTTGTATTAAGTCTTTAAAATTCAGTATGTACTTCATACACATCACTTTTTGAAGTGGACACATTTCAAATAGCTAGTGGGTATCATATTGTACAAAGTAGATTTAGAGAATAAAGAGGAATAAACCTTCTAGGAATCAGAATATTTTGTTTTTTAGCTCAGGAGAAGTCTGCTTATTATTTATTTATTTATTTATTTGACAGACAGAGATCACAAGTAGGCAGAGAGAGAGAGAGGAAGGGAAGCAGGTGCCCGCCGAGCAGAGAGCCCGATGCGGGGCTCGATCCCAGGACCTAGGATCACGACCTGAGCCGAAGGCAGAGGCTTCAACCCACTGAGCCACCCAGGTGCCCCAGGAGAAGTCTGCTTATAACCAAGCCAATATATGTAGGGCCTGAAAGGGAAAATTAGGAGATAAGATTTCTTTCAGGGACAAGAAATGAAAGAAAACCAGCCTAATTTATTTCCAGTAGGAAATTTTTGAAAGCCATTAATAAAGCAATTATTAGACACTGTCATAGGAGGAAGTAGAAATATTTTTCCTAGTGTAACATTTTAAAAAATATATATGTGGATAAATGTATTTATGCAATGTGTTTGGTAACTTGCAATTGATTTTCCTTGAGAAAGTAATTTTTTTCAAACAAATGAATTACATAGGCATTTTGAAACAATGAAAAGAAAATCTTCTGTTAATCCATTTTGAAAGGCTGACATGACAGTAGAAGGCAGTAATTAAACTGTGACTTGTTTGGTTGTGAGATCTGGAAACATTATTGCATATTTCATTAATAATTTTATGTATAACTAATTTGCTGTTCATTATTTTTCCATTGCTCAAATATTGTTCAGTGGATTTCTTATGGTTTTATTGCTTAATGGTGATAATGTGGGAAACCAAATGCAATCCAGATTCTAAAATTAGCTGAAAGGATTCTGTTACTATGCCTTGGTTAATTTTGCTTAATGTTGGTTAACAAATCATTAGCAGGGATGTCTGGGTGGCTCAGTTGGTTAACCAGCTGCCTTTGGCTTGGGTCATAATCTTAGGGTCCTGGGATCGAGTCCTGCATGGTGCTTCCTGCTCAGTGGGGGGCCTGCTTCTCCCTCTGTCTGCTGTTCCCCTGCTTGTGCTTGCTGGCTCTTTCTCTCTCTGACAAATAAATAAAATAAAAAAAAACAATAAATCATTAAAAATTGTATATTTTGTGTTTGAGTGATAAATATATAACACAAAGCAGGAATGTGCTTCCATTAGTATAATTTTTTTTAAGATTTTATTTATTTATTTGACAGACAGAGATCACAAGTAGTTAGAGAGGTAGGCAGAGAGAGAGGAAAGCAGGCTCCCTGCTGAGCAGAGAGCCCAATGCAGGGCTCAATCCCAGGACCCTGAGATCATGACCTGAGCCGAAGGTAGAGGCTTTAACCCACTGAACCACCCTGGCACCCCTCCATTAGTATATTTGTAAAACTTGGACTAACTTAAAATTTTTTCTTTGTACTGCTTAATTCATTTATAAATGTTTCACTTGTGACTAGCTTTCCTTTATGTTTGTAGATGATGGCCTAAATTCTGAATAATAAATAAAAGAGGAGATACAAATGTTACTGAAAAATTTAATCTCTAATAACTTTTTTCTCTTTTTCATTATTTTATTTTATTTTTTTTCCTGTCCCAGAAGTCTATAACCTAACTTCATACACTCACAAGAGCTGAACTCTGTGCTGAGGCTTGCACTTCCCTTAGGGGGCTACGCTCCTTCTTTCTTACTTATCATGGTTTTGTACATGTTCTTGCACCCTTATCATGTCTGACCTCTTTACCTCTCTGTCTCTCATCTTTCACCTTTTAAACCTCTTCACCCTCTTCCCCCACTGCACACCCTGCTTCTGACAATCACCAATCTATGAGTTTGTTTTGTTTTTAGATTCCACATCTAAGTGAGATTATATGACCTTTGTCTTTCTCTGATTGATTTTACTTAGCATAATACCCTCAAGTTCCATCCCTATTGTTGCAAATGGTGAGATTCCTTTTCTGTGTGTGTGGTTGAATAATACTCCATGTATATATATATCACACTTTCTTTAATTATTCATTGATGAACACTTAAGTTGTTTCCATATCTTGGCTATTATAAATAGTGCTACAATGAACCTAGAGGTACATATATGTTTTTGAGTTCCTGTTTGCATTTTGTTCAGATAAATACCCGGAAGTGAAATTGCTGGATAATACGGTAGGTCTATTTTATTATATTTAATTTTTAGGATTTTATTTATTTATTTATCAGAGGAAGAGAAAGAGAGAGAGCTGGGGGAGAGACAGTGGGAGACGGGCAGGGCAGGGAGGGAAAGGGACAAGCAGACTCCATGCTGAGCAATCTCACCATCCTGAGGTCATGGCCCTGGGATCATGACCTGAGCTGAAACCAAGAGTCGGATGCTTAACTAACTGAACCACTCAGGTGCCCCTGGTAGTTCTATTTTATATTTTTGAGGAACCTCCTCACTGTTTTCCATAGTGGCTATACCAGTTTACATGCTCACCAAGAGTGCACAAGGGTTCCCTTTTTTCCACATCTGTGTCAACTCTTTTTATTTCTTGTCTTTAATAATAGCCATCTAACAGGTGTGGGGTAGTATCTCAGATCTCATTGGTTTTGATTTGCATTTTCCTGGTGATTAAGGTTATTGAGCATTTTTCATAAACCTATTTCATGACTGATTTGTGGATGTTGAACCTGCCTTGTATCCCTGGAATAGATTTCACTTGATCATGGTGTATGATCCATTTAATGTATTATTGAATTCAGTTTGCTAACATTTTGTTGAGACTTTTTTGCATCTGTGTTCATCAGAGATATCCCTGATCTTTTTTTTTTTTTTTAAGATTTTATTTATTTATGGAGGAGGGGAGAAGTAGGCAGAGTGGTAGGGTGCGGGAGAGGGAGAGAGAGAAGCAGGCTTTCCACTGAGCGGGGAGCCTGATGCAGGGCTCTATCCCAGGACCCTGGGATCATGACCTGAGCTGAAGTCAGATACTTAACCAACTGAGCTACCCAGGCACCCCTTTCCCTGATCTTTAAAACCCAAGTGATCTACCAGTTTTTATTGTCAATTAATGTTTTGTGCTTGAAAAAGAAAGAATCATGGTCTGTGTATTGTTACTTATATAAATGAGGTTAAGAGTAAAGTCTTTGGGGGCGCGTGGGTGGCTCAGTGGGTTAAGCCTCTGCCTTTGGCTCAGGTCATGGTCTCAGGGTCTTGGGATCGAGCCCCATGTCGGGCTCTCTGCTGAGTGGGGAGCCTGCTTCCTCCCCTCTCTCTCTCTGCCTGCTTGTGATCTCTCTCTCTCTCTCTCTCTGTCAAATACATAAATAAAATATTAAAAAAAAAAAGAGTGAAGTCTTTGGTGAAGCCTGCATTCCAGGACTCACCTGGAAAAGTGTTAAATAATTAGTCAAGATTAGGAAGACAAAGAATGATACATTCTGGATTTTTTTTCTTCCAGGAACGAAAATCTTTTGTATATTACCCGGGACTTAAAACTGGCTTGCAGAAAAGATTAAGTAAATAGAGGAATACAAATGACATTTTCAATCCTGAAATTTTCATCTTGACCAATTTCTTGAGAGATTTCTTTTAATTTATCAGGTTATACTTTTACAAAAAAACAGCTAAACTTGCAAATGGAATTTTCCCATAGTTACTAGAACTTTTATCATTAACTTAATAACCCTATATTTGGCTATAGGACCTTCTCTGTGTATACACCTCAGAATTAGGTGCACAAAGAGTTGTGGTGTGAAATGTTACAAAACAAAGAGAAATTCCTACCTCTTGGAAAGGCTGCAGATGTAATAGTGGTTACTATTTAATGATTATATTCTATGTGCCAGCCATCATAATAGATACGTTAGGTATTTAATGCTCACATCAACTTTGTGAGGTAGGAAATATGCACATTTAACAGATGATAAAACAAATTCAGCAGTGGCTATTGCCCAAGTTCCACAATGGTTTGTGCCACTATATGTCACTGGCACTCCAATGTATTTTAAGAGGTAGGATTAGTATTCAAAATATAGCCATTGCCAAATAATATATGGAAAGCTTTATACAAGATGCTGACAGATAACTCATGCAAGAGTTCCATCAGCCAAATAGAAGAGAATATTTATTTGGTTATCAAAGAAAGTGATGAATAAGAATTGGGAGTCAGAATGACATTCAAATCAGAGAAAGGTATTAACAAAGCTGTTGAGACAAAGTAGAAGAAAGATATGCATGGTATGTGAAGAACTCTGTCAGGAAATGTCAAATGATGAGGCTAAACTGGTATGGTGAATGAAGATTGGGCTGGAAAGCAGTACATGTTGAGCTATACAGTTAGAATTGATTGTGGCCAGGTAAAGATTCTTAAAGCAGGGGAGGGATTTGATAAAAATTCAGTTTGAGAAAGTTTATTTTTATAACATTAAGCAAGGTGAATGTAGGTAGAAAATCATTGGAGTTAAAAGACGTATATGGAGGTATTTAATAGACATTGGAACTTAAGAAGAGAGTTCTGAGTATAAGAGTGAAGAGAATTAAACTTGAATATTTGTGTTGTAATAGCATCATCTATTATGTAGAGTAGAACTACACTTTGATGAATTCATAAATTATAGAATATTATAGAATCAAATAATTTATTTTACATAAAAAGTAAGGGAAAAGTCAGTGATGATTCCAAACCTTAAAGCTTGTAGGGTAAGAAAAATAGATGTCCTACTGATATTATTTTGTAATTGCCAAAGGGGTGCCATTTTGAATTGAAATGTTCTTTATATTTGACAGACTGGAAGTTAGTGATATCATTTGCTAGACTAGTTTCAGGGAATAGTGATGCTAGATACCAAATTGCAGTTTTTAATGAACAAATGTGAAAAGAAGAATCAGAAATAGCAAGAATAGGCCACTTCTAATAAATTTCTAATAAATTTGAAGCAAAGAAGGTGATGCTGACTGGGAAGTTTTTGTTAGGATGGGAGAGCCAGGGTTAGGAGAAATGTGCAAATTTCACTTAAGTAGTGGGCTGTGAGAATTAGTGAAGAGTTTGTTTATTATGAATCTAAATTTCCATGAGATCTAATTGTGAAGTTTGGAAGGCTAGGGACACAGTAAGAGGAAGATTACAAAGAGGATAGATGAACAGAATGTCTTACACAAGTGACCAAAGACAAACGGAGTATGAGGCAGTTTTAAGATTCCAAATGGGCATGGTGGATTTGATCTTAGGGTATCCGGGATGGAGAAGAGTAGGACAGCCACTTCCCCTTCCAATTGTTCTCAGCCTGATGACTGTTTCCAGGCCCAGAACTCTAGGCAGTTCGGAGAGCCATAGGGAGAGAATGATGAAAATGGACACTTTCCATATGGAACAGTAAGAGGAAGTCTTCATCAGCTGGTTCTAAACCTTGTGGGAATCACCTTGGAGCTTAAAAAGAAAACATAGGATTCATATATCTAGGTCCCCAAACTGAAGAACCAAAGGAAGGCTGGGACACTTGTATGTTTTTGAGGGTTTTTTTTTTTTACAGTAATTCTGATGGGCAATGAGGAATAAGAGACTCTGGCTCAAATCAAAAGAAACAACTACCATTAAACAACCACATTAAAGTGTCTGAACAGAGGTGCTGTCGATGAAATTGGGAAAGGGGGGCCATGGAAAGTTAGAGGCAGACATATTCAGGGTCATATCACAAAAGTGTGGGGGAAAGGAAGTTTCAAGACAGAAGTATTAGATAGTGCTTAGAAGCAGCAGCATGTTTGAGAAATTTGCCATTAGATTTGACTGTAAGGAGATTATTACTACTCTCTGAACTCCCCATTTATGCTACTGACCACCACCTCCTCTGAATCCCTTCTGTAATTTGTAGCCTATCTATCTCTACTTTGGATCTATTTCATAGAAAACCCTTATATGTTTTATTTTTGTCATCTTCATTAGGCTTTGATCATATTTCTGTCCTGAGGGCCTAGTACTGTGCTTGGATTATATATTCAATAAATATTTATAGAATGAGTGAATAAATTAGGCAAGGAAGGAATGAGTACATATATCCATTACATATCTTCAGGAACGGGTCATCTCTTTGTACTAACAAAAGAAACATGCATGAAAGGACTGTGGGTAAAAAAAATGGAATGGTGATTATTTAAATGGTATTCACATACCCTGCTCTTCTTGCTCACAATGGTTCTGAAGGTTTTAAGGAGACTCAATTATTAATGTGCAGAACATTTGGGCTCCTTAGAGAACATAGTGGAACTGATAAAATATTAATTCTGTTAGTGTTTCTGATTTGTGTCATTATTCTTCTTTTAATGGAGCTGGAGGATGAGTTTCTGAGTAAATTATTGATGTCCTCATCTTGGAATGAGAGGCCGCCCTGAGAAGTATTCCCGCTAAGTTCCAGCTTTTTTTAGGCCCACCTCTCTCCGTGTGTTTCCACTATACTTCTCAGCCCCTCTGTACTTACAGAAGTACA
This sequence comes from Taxidea taxus jeffersonii, assembly GCA_003697995.1. NCBI lineage: Eukaryota > Metazoa > Chordata > Mammalia > Carnivora > Mustelidae > Taxidea > Taxidea taxus. Next base: position 1,926 of record ML103512.1, on the reverse strand, counting down.
GTCTTATACCCGAATGTGGTACTTGTTCAGGCACAGCCTATATAATGAATATGTTTGAAGTGTAGTTTATGAGTAATTTACACCAGAGTCATCTTGGATACCTGTTAAAAGGAGCTCTGCAGCCCCCTAGGAGATAAGACTCCCTGTAAATAGGGCAACTTGCTACCTGCAATTCTTCTGGGCTCTTCCTATCATTTAGTGTCACTTTCAACATTGGTTTGCTTAATTTTTTTTTTTTTACATATGTATGCAGTTCTCATTAGAGGGTAAGCTTCCCTCTGGACAGAGATGGTGTTGGCATGTACTAAGTTATTATGTGGGTAATTTTGTCTAAATTCATGTAAGAGTTTTGGAGTCTTGGGGTGCCTGGGCAGCTCAGATGGTGAGGCGTCCAATTCTTGGTTTTGGCTCAGGTTATGATCTGAGGGTTGTAGATCGAGCCCCACATCAGGCTCTGCATTGGGCGTGGAGCCTGCTTTAGATCCTCTTTCTCCCTCTCCCTGTATCCTGTACTCTCTCTCTCTCCTCCTCTCAATAAAGAGAGAGAGAGAGAAAGAGAGGAAGAGAGAAGGAAAAGAAAGAAAGGAAGAAAGAAAAAAGCATTTTGGAGCCTAAATAATGACCTATATTTAAGCACAATACAGTGGACTTTCATTGAGTGTGTACTATGTGTCAATCACTTTTAAAATTCAGTATTTAATAAATTAAATATATTAAATGCTTTAGGTGTATTAATTGGTTTAATCCTTTACATAACCATATGATATAAGTTTTTTTCTTTTTCTTTTTCATATGATATAAGTTTTATGAGAGGCAGTGCACCTTAGATGTTGAATATGTAAGCTCAACCTGCCTGAATATGAATCCCAATGTTTATAGTTGGTTTTGCAGCTCTGGGAAAGTTACTTACTCTCTCTCTGTCTTAGTATCTTCATCTATAAAATGGGGATAATAACAGTGCCTACCTCAGGGATTAAAACAGTGAAAGAATTTAGAACAGGGCTTCACACATAGTGTTGAATGATCGTCAACTATTATTATTTTTACAGATGAGGAAACCAATGCACACACAAATCATTTGCTACAAAGCTAGGAAGCAGTGGAGCTGTTCCAATCCTGCAGCGTGCCTCTGTGCCATACCTATACTAGGCATGCCGTGGGACTGTTGCCCATTAGCGTATGCCATAAAATCCCACTCACTCAGGAGGGTTATAAGAATGGTATGAGTAACTTGTCAGCTGACTGAAAAGGACCACTCAAAATTTTTTTTCTCTTTTTTTTTCCCCCAAAATTTCTTAATCAGAATTATGGCCGTGGATCTTAGAGAATTTGCAGTAACCAAAGTCACAGTGGCAACAGGATGGTTCTGCTCTACCAGGCTGGATTCCCTGTCTACTGTGTTCCCAACTCTATGCTTGGCTTTGGGGAGTAGAGAGACACAAAGGAAATGTGAGAGACATCCTTGGCCTACAGCAGTTTTCCATGTATACTAGCATAGGGAAAATGGCCCTCGTAGATCCACAGAGCAATTAAAGAACAGGGAAATCAAAACATCAAGGTACTGGATGATTCATTAAGTCCCCAGATAAAAGATGTTGATAGGCAAATTCTGGAGAAAAGAGAAATTAATTTAGCGAGAGTGGTTTCTTTGGTGAAGATGGAATTTAAGGTCACCTTAAAATATAGGGCTCTGGGAATAAGCAGTGTGAGAAGAAGAGTTTCTGAGACATGGGAGAGGGTTGACTCTTTAAGCCAGAAGTAACTGTGTTTTTCCTTCACTTTGGCTTCATCCTGTGTACAAATGCTAGCTTAATACTCATATTTATTTATCCTCCTGTTTGGTACAAAAACTTCCCAATGTTCTAGCTTTCATCAAGTCTTAAAGAATGTGTCATTCTCTTTGTTATTGTTTGTTTTTTTTTTTTT
>RCUC01137553.1:0-58754 GCA_003697995.1 Taxidea taxus jeffersonii | reverse complement strand
AGGTTTATTCCTAGGTATCTTATGGTTTTGGGTGTAATTGTAAATGGGATTGACTCCTTAATTTCTCTTTCTTCTGTCTTGTTGTTGGTGTAAGGAAATGCAACTGATTTCTGTGCATTGATTTTATATCCTGACACTTTACTGAATTCCTGTACAAGCTCTAGCAGTTTTGGAGTGGAGCCTTTTGGGTTTTCCACATATAGTATCATATCATCTGCAAAGAGCGATAGTTTGACTTCTTCTTTGCCGATTTGGATGCCTTTAGTTTCTTTTTGTTGTCTGATTGCTGAGGCTAGGACTTCTAGTACTATGTTGAATAGTAGTGGTGATAACGGTCATCCCTGCCATGTTTCTGACCTTAACGGAAAAGCTCTCAGTTTTTCTCCATTGAGAATGATACTTGCAGTGGGTTTTTCATAGATGGCTTTGATAATATTGAGGTATGTGCCTTCTATCCCTACACTTTGAAGAGTTTTGATTAGGAAGGGATGTTGCACTTTGTCAAATGCTTTTTCAGCATCTATTGAGAGTATCATATGGTTCTTGTTCTTTCTTTTGTCAATGTATTGTATCACATTGATTGATTTGCAGATGTTGAACCAACCCTGCTGCCCTGGAATAAATCCCACTTGGTCGTGGTGAATAATCCTTTTAATGTACTGTTGGATCCTATAGGCTAGTATTTTGGTGAGAATTTTTGCATCTGTGTTCATCTAGGATATTGGTCTGTAATTCTCTTTTTTGATGAGATCCTTGTCTGATTTGGGGATCAAGGTGATGCTGGCCTCATAAAATGAGTTTGGAAGTTTTCCTTCCATTTCTATTTTTTGGAACAGTTTCAGGAGAATAGGAATTATTTCTTCTTTAAATGTTTGGTAGAATTGCCCTGGGAAGCCATCTGGCCCTGGGCTTTTGTTTGTTTGGAGATTTTTGATGACTCTTTCAATCTCCTTACTGATTATGGGCCTATTCAGGTTTTCTATTTCTTTGTGATTCAGTTTTGGCAGTTTATATGTCTCTAGGAAAGCATCCATTTCTTCCAGATTGTCAAATTTGTTGGCATAGAGTTGCTCATAATATGTTCTTATGATAGTTTGTATTTCTTTGGTGTTGGTTGTGATCTCTCCTCTTTCATTCATGATTTTATTTATTTGGGTCCTTTCTCTTTTCTTTTTGATAAGTCTGGCCAGGGGTTTGTCAATCTTATACTCAAAGGGTCTGTCCAACAAGAAGATCTAACAATTTTAAATACCTATGACCCTAACATGGGAGCAGCCAACTATATAAACCAATTAATAACAAAATCAAAGAAACACATTGACAAGAATACAATAACAGTAGGAGACTTTAACACACCCCTCACTGAAATGGACAGATCATCCAAGCAAAAGATCAACAAGGAAATAAAGGTCTTAAGTGACACACTGGACCAGATGGACATCACAGATATATTCAGAACATTCTACCCCAAAGCAACAGAATACACGTTCTTCTCTAGTGCCCATGGAACATTCTCCAGAATAGATCACATCCTGGGTCATAAATCAGGTCTCAACTGGTATCAAAAGATTGGGATCATTCCCTGCATATTTTCAGACCACAGTGCTCTGAAGCTAGAACTCAATCACAAGAGGAAATTTGGAAAGAGCACAAATACAGGGAGACTCAACAGCATCCTTCTAAAGAATGAATGGGTCAACCAAGGAAATTAAAGAGGAATTGAAAAAAACCATGGAAACAAATGATAATGAAAACACAATGGTCCCAAATCTGTGGGACACAGCAAAGGCAGTCCTGAGAGGAAAATATATAGTGATACAAGCCTATCTCAAGAAACAGGCAAGGTCTCAAATACACAACCTAACCCTACGCCTAAAGGAGCTTGAGAAAGAACAACAAAGAAAGCCTAAACCCAGCAGGAGAAGAGAAATAATAAAGATAAAGCAGAAATCAATGAAATAGAAATGAAAAAAACAATAGAACAAATCAATGAAACTAGGAGCTGGTTCTTTGAAAGGTATGGAATATTCTAAATATATCTATAATGTCCATCTGGTCCAGTTTGTTATTTAAAGCCTTTATTTCCTTGTTGATCTTTTGCTTAGATGATCTGTCCATTTCAGTGAAGGCAGTGTTAAAATCCCCTCCTATTGTATTATTGTCATTGTGTTTCTTTGATTTTGGTATTAATTGGTTTATGTAGTTGGCTGCTCCCATGTTAGGGGCATAGGTATTTAAAATTGTTAGATCTTCTTGTTGGACAGACCGTTTGAGTATATATATATATATTTACCAAAAAAATAAGGGTATATATATATACATATGTATATATATATACATATGTATATATATATACCAAAAAAATAAGGGTAAATTAAACACAGTGAAGGGATGGAATATGACTGAGAAGATGAAAATTTAAAAAGAAGTTATAAAAAAGGAATTGATAAGATAAGAAGTTGGTTGAAAAAAGAATAAAAAATGAGGAAAGAATGTGATCAAGCTGGAGACTAGAATAAAGCCATGCACTAGATTTAGGGTATATTTTTATCTGTTAGAGGAAATTGTATTCCAAAATTTTAAAGAAAGAAAAACCTATATGTATACAAAAAATAAGGCAAATACAATGATGGGATAGACTATGACTATAACAATGAAAATTAAAACAGATTTTTTAAAAGTATTGATAAAATATTTTTAAAATGTTAAAATAGGAAAGAAGAAAAATTTAAAAAAATAGATAAAGAAAAAAAATAAAAAAAAATAACTTTGAAAGACTAAAGAATCATGGGGAAACTGCCATGAATTCTGTGCGTTGTATTCCCATAGCTCTGAAATTCTGCAGTTCTCATTGATTTGTGAACTTGGTCTTGACTGGATGTTCTTGTTGATCTTCTGGGTTGTTGCAGTGATTCTCAAATGTCTTTGCCTGAAGCAGAATTGTACCACCGTTGCCAGGGGCCAGGCTAAGTGATCTGCTCGGGGTTGCTCTTGGTTGATTTTGTCCCCTGAACACTTTCCATAGAGCTTTGGAGGACAGGAATAAAAATGGTGGCCTCTTAATCTCCAGCCCCTGAGGAGCTGAGAGCTCAGGGCCCCACTCCTCAGAGCACCCCCAGGGAAAAGCAGTCAATCATGCCCGTCTCCCTGGTCTCCAGCTACACTCCATGTTCACCCAGTCCATGGTTGAGCATTTCTATCTCTGGTGCATGGCCCCGTTTGGAGTCTCCAAGCCCAGCAGATTCCTGTGGTGTGCTCCCGTGCCATGCCTCCTGGAAGGGGAAAATGGGGCCTCCCCAGAACTGCCACATGTGGTGTCCCTGCTTGAAGAGCAGTGGTCTGCCTGTGCCTCAGATCAGGGTTTAAGATAACCCTGAGCTTAGAGTCTGCTTCTCAGCTCCATTTCTGCAGCCAGCTTCACTGATCCAATACCTGTGAGCTTTGCCACTTTCAGACACCCCTGGTCTTTTTGTGACCCACATGAATTCCGAGACCACACTGGCCCTGCGAGTTCTTCACCCCCTGCTTAGCCACTGGAGTGATGTCCCTCAGTGTAGCAGACTTCTAAAAGTTCTGATTTTGTGCTCCACTGCTGTACCACTTGCCAGGAGCTGGCTCCTCCCCAGTGGTCTCTCTTCCCATATATTGCCTTGGATGTACTTCTTCACATGTCCTACCTTTTAGAAGGTGGCCACTTTTTCCTTTTTTGAGAGAATCTTAGAATTGCTGCTCTTGGTCTCTTTGCTCTCCTGTTGAGTTTGTAGGTGTTCATAATGGTTTGATAACTATCTAGGTGCACTCTTGGGACCCAATGATACTTAGGTCCCTTACTCCTCCACCATATTTCTCCTCCCCTGTTTTTTTTTTTTTTTGAAATTTTATTTATTTATTTTTGTTTGAGAGAGAGAGACTGCAAGTGCAGAGCGGGGCAGAGGGAGAAGCAGGCTCCTCACTGAGCAAAGAACCTGATGTGGGACTCAGTCCCTGGACTCTGGGATCATGACCAGAGCTGAAGGCAGGTGCTTATTCAACTGACCACCCACGTGTCCCAAGATAAGTATTTTAATAATCACGAGGATACCCACTCTGTGGGCTCCAGTCATCCTGTTTCTCCAGCATCCCTTTCATCATCCACTGGGCTCTTGAAGATAGTGGTCATGGTGGCAAGAATAGAGGTCATGCATAGACTTAGAAACAGTGACATCCACTCATCAAGGTTAACCTAGCTGTGGTCATGGCTGAGCACCCAATTTATAAGTAGGAGAGACCAAAACTGAGCTTCCTTTATGGCACCATTTCTGGGGTGAACTGACAAATACCTGGTGGCAAGTTGATTATACTGGAATACTTCCAACAAAGAAAGTTTGTCCTTCCTATAATAGAGGCTCCTGATATGGATTTGCCTTTCTTACACACAATGCTTCTGCCAAAATGGCCATCTGTGGAGTTACAGGATGCCTTATCTGCTGTCATACTACTCCACATAGCATTGTTTCTGATCAAGGAACTTCACAGAAAAAGAAAGTGAGCAAGTGTGGCTGATGAAATTCACTGGTCTTACCAGGTTGCCCACTATCCCAAAGCAGCTGGCTTGATAGAACAATGGAATGGCCTTTGGAAGACTCGGTTACAGTGCTGGGTAGGTGACAATACTTTGCAAGATAGGAAAAGGTTCTTCAGAATGTTGTGCATGTTCTTAGTCAGCATTAAATACATGGTACTACTTCTTCCATATCTGGGATTCATGGGTCCAGAGATCAAAAGGTGGATATGGGAGTGGCACCCCTCTCTATTACTGTAGTGACCCGCTAGCAAAACTTAAGGTTTCCTGTTTGCATGACTTTATGCTCTGCTGATCTAGAAGTCCTAGTTCCAGAGAGAGGGATGTTTTTACCAGGGGACACAATGATTCTATTGAACTTTAAGTTAAGATTGTCACCAGGCCACTTTGGGCTTCTCGTGCCTTTGAATCAATAGGCAAAGCAAAGAGTTATCGTGCTGGCTGGGTGATTAATCCTAAATACAAGGGGATAATTGGATTTCTATTATATAATGGAAGTAAGAAACTATGACTGGAATACAGGAGATCACTTAGGGAATCTCTCAGTACTATCAAACCCTGTGATTAAGGTCAATGAAAAACTGTAACTCCATCTAGGCAGAACTAATAATGCCCCAGGTCCTTCAGGAATGAAGGTTTGGGTGACCCTACCAGCTAAAGAATAATAAACCACAGAGGTGTTTGCTAAAGACAAAGGGAATATAGAATATGTAGTTTAAAAAAGGTAAGTAGAAAGACTAGCTATGACTATGTGATCAATGATAGAAAGGAGGACTGTAGTTGTATTTCCTCCGTATTTTGGTATAACTTTGTGTGTACATACATATGTTATGTAAATGTCTTTTTTAAAGTTAATTTAATTTAATTTGTGTGTGTGTGTGTTCCAAAATTCATTGTTTATGCTCCATGCAATATGTGCCCTTCTTAATACCCACCACCAGGCTCACCCAACCTCCCACCCCTCATCCCCTCCAAAGCCCTCAGTTTGTTTCTCAGAGTCCACAGTCTCTCATGGTTTTTCTCCTTGTCCAATTTCCCCCAACTCACTTCTCTCCATCTCCCAATGTCCTCTGTGTTATTCCTTATGCTCCACAAGTAAGTGAAACCATATGATAATTGACTCTCTCTGCTTGACTTATTTCACTCAACATAATCTCCTCCAGTCCCGTCCATGTTGGTACAAAAATTGGGTATTCATCCTTTCTGATGGAGACACAATACTCCATTGTATATATGGACCATATCTTCTTTACCCATTCGTCTGTTGAAGTGCATCATGGTTCTTTCCACAGTTCAGTAATTGGGGCCACTGCTGCTATGAACATTGGGGTACAGTTGGCCCTTCTTTTCACTACATCTGTATCTTTGGGGTAAATACCTAATAGTGCAATTGCAGGGTCATAAGGTAGCTCTATTTTTAATTTCTTAAGGAATCTCCACACTATTTTCCAAAGTGTCTGCACCAACTTGCATTCCCACCGATAGTGGAAGAGGGTTCCCTTTCTCCACATCCTCTCCAACACTTGTTGTTTCCTGTCTTGTTAATTTTGCCCATTCTAACTGGTGTAAAGTGGTGTCTCAATATGGTTTTGATTTGAATCTCCCTGATGGCTAATAATGATGAATATTTTTTCATGTGTCTGTTAGGCATTTGTATGTCTTCTTTGGAGAAGTGTCTGTTCATGTCTTCTGTCAATTTTTTGATGTGATTATCTGTTTTGTGTGTGTTGAGTTTGAGGAGTTCTTTATAGATCTTGGATATCAGCCCTTTTTCTATAGTGTCATTTGTGAATATCTTCTCCCATTCCGTGGGTTGCCTCTGTTTTGTTGACTGTTTCCTTTGCTATGCAGAAGCTTTTGATCTTGATGAAGTCCCAATAGTTCATTTTTGCCTTTGTTTCCTTTGCCTTTGGGGACATGTCTTGAAAGAAGTTGCTGTGGCTGATATTGAAGAGGTTACTGTCTATGTTCTCCTCTAGGATTTTGATAGATTCCTGCCTCACATTGAGTTTATCTTTATGTATGGTGTAAGAGAATGGTTGAGTTTCATTCTTCTACACATAGCTGTCTAATTTTCCCAGCACCATTTATTAAAGAGACTGTCTTTTTTCCACTGCATATTTTTTCCTGCTTTGTCAAATATTATTTGACCATAGAGCTGAGGGTCCATATCTGGACTCTATACTCTGTTCCACTCATCTATGTGTTTGCTTTTGTGTCAGTACCATGCTGTCTTGGTGATCACAGCATTGTAGTAAAGCTTGAAATCAGGCAACATAATGCCCCCAGTTTTGTTTTTCTTTTTCAACATTTCTTTAGCAATTTGGGGTCTCTTCTGGTTCCATACAAATTTTAGGATTATTTGTTCCAGCTCTTTGAAAAATACCAGTGGAATTTTGATTGGGATGGCATTGAAAGTATAGACAGTTCTACGTAGTAAAGACATTTAACAATGTTTATTCTTCTGATCCATGAGCATGGAATGCTCTTCCATCTTGTTGTGTCTTCTTCAATTCTTTCATGAGTGTTCTGTATTTACTCGAGTACAGATATTTTACCTATTTGGTTAGGTTTATTTCCAGGTATCTTATGGTTCTTGGTGCTATAGTAAATGGAATCAATTCTCTAATTTCCCTTTCTATGTTTTCATTGTTAGTGTATAAGAAAGCAACTGATTTCTGTACATTGATTTTGTATCCTGCCACATTACTGAATTGCTGTATGAGTTCTAGTAGTTTGGGGGTGGAGTGTTTGGGTTTTCCATATAAGTATCATGTCATCTGCAAAGAGAGAGAGTTTGACTTCTTCTTTGCTAATTTGAGTACCATTTATTTCTTTTTGTTGTCTTACTGCTGTTTCTAAGGCTTCTAGTACTATATTGAACAACAGTGGTGAGAGTGGACATCCTTGTCATGTTCCTGATCTCAAAGGGAAAGCAGTCAGCTTTTTCCCATTGAAGGTGATATTCGTTGTGGGTTTTTCATAGATGGATTTTATGAAGTTGAGGAATGTTCCCTCTATCCCTATACTCTGAGGGGTTTTAATCAGGAACAGATGCTGTATCTTGTCAAATGCTTTTTCTGCATCAATTGAGAGGACCATGTGGTTCTTCTCTCTTCTCTTACTGATTTTTTCTATCACACTGGTTGATTGGCAAATGTTGAACCACCCTTGTATCCCATGGATAAATCCTACCTGGTCATGGTGTATAATCTTTTTAATGTACTGTTGGATCCTATTAGCTATGATCTTGTTGAGAATCATGGCATCCATATTCATCAGTGATATTGGTCTGAAATTTTCCTTTTTGGTGGAGTCTTTACCTGGTTTGGGGATCAGAGTAATGTTGGCTTCATAAAAAGAGTCTGGGAGTTTTCCTTCTGTTTCTATTTTTTGAAACAGCTTCAGGAGAACAGGTATTATTTCTTCTTTGAATACTTGATAGAATTCTCCAGGGAATCCATCAGGTCCTGGGCTCTTGTTTTTTGGGAGGATTTTGGTCACTGCTTCACTCTCATTATTAGATATTGGTCTATTCAGGTTGTCAGTTTCTTCCTGATTCAGTTTTGGAAATTTATAGCTTTCCAGGAATGCATCCATTTCATCTAGGTTGCTTAACTTATTGGCAGATAACTGTTGATAATAGTTTCTAATGATTTTCTATTTCCTTAGTGTTAGTTGTGATCTCTTCCTTTTCATTCATAAGTTTATTAATCTTGATCCTTTCTCTTTTTTTTTAAATTAGTTTGGCCAGTGATTTATCAATCTTATTGATTCTTTCAAAAAACCAGCTTCTAGTTTTGTTGATGTGTTCTACTGTATTTCTAGTTTCTATCTCATTGATCTCTGCTCTAATCTTGATTATTTTCCTTCTTGTGTGTGGGGTTGGCTTAATTTGTTGTTGATTCTCCAGTTATTTAAGGTGTAAAGAGAGCTGGTGTATTTTGGATTTTTCAAAAAAAGTATTTTTTTTTGAGTGAGGCTTGGATGGCTATGTATTTCCCCCTTAGGACCACCTTTGCAGTATCCCATAGGTTTTGGACCGAAGTGTCTTCATTCTCATTGGTTTCCATGAATTGTTTAAATTCTTCTTTGATTTCCTGGTTGATCCAAACATTCTTACGCAAGGTGGTCTTTAGCTTCCAAGTGTTTGAATTCCTTCCATACTTTTTCATGTGGTTGAGTTCCAGTTTCAAAGCATTGCAGTCTGAGAATATGCAGGGAATAATCTCAATCTTTCGGTATCAGTTGAGTCCTGATTTGTGACCAAGTATGTGGTCTATTCTGGAGAAAGTTCCATGTGCGCTCAAGAAGAATGAGTATTCTGTTGTTTTAGGGTAGAATGTTCTGTATATATCTATGAGGTCCATATGGTCCAATGTGTCATTCAATGCTCTTGTGTCTTTGTTGATTTTCTGCTTGGATGATCTGTCTATTACTGAGAGTGGCATGTTAAGATCCCCTACTATTAATGTATTCATATCAATATAACTCTTTATCTTGATTAACAGTTGTCTTATGTAGTTGGCTGCTCTTGCACGAATATTTATAATTGTTAGTTCTTCTTGATGGATAAACCCTTTAAGGATTATGTAGTGTCCTTCTTTATCTCTGAATGCAATCTTTAGTTTAAAATCTAATTTATTTGATATGAGAATCTCCACCCCAGCTTTCTTTTGAGACCCATTGGCATGAAAGATGTTTCTTCATCCCTTCACTTTCAGTCTGGATGTATCTTTAGGTTCCAAATAGGTCTCTTGTAGATGGCATATGGATGGGTCCAGTCTTTTTATCCAGTCTGCAACCCTGTGGCATTTTATGGGAACATTTAGGCCATTCACGTTGAGAGTAATTATTGAAAGATATATTTTTATTGACATCATGTTGCCTGTAAAGTTCTTGTTTCTATAGATCATGTCTGTAAATTTCTTTGTAAATATTTTTTTCTTTTCTTCTTTTTATAAGATGTACTAACTTTATATCAGTATTTAAGTATTGTTAATTTTACATCTTACTATTTAAATCAAAGGAAACAAGGAGAGTAATAAACATCATTCAAGTTCTTTGCACTCTCTTTTGGGGAGCAGACTGTGGGACTGCTCAGCCTCTATAATCACATGAATCAATTCCTATAATAAATCTTCTTATATATGTGATATTGATTCTGTTTTTTTATTGGAAAACCCTAGATAATACATTCTCATATCATTGGCCAGCTATTCTTATTGATGTGATCTAAAGTGAAAGAAATATTTTATTTTTTGTTTCCTTTTCTTTCTGATAATTACAGTTAACTTTAAGGCAACTCAGCAATAAACCTGATATATCCAATTTTAGCAGAATTATATCTCAAATTGATCTCTCCCCTTCATATTCATTATATCAACATTAAATTTTGTTCTAGAAATTCCTATGTTATCATCATCTATAGCTTCTGTACTTGCAAAACTAGTCATACATAAGCTAAATCATTTTTCTATATATTTTATCACATGTGGGATTCTTTAAGTGCAATCAATTTTATATCATTTCAAAAATTCTCATCCACTATTTGTTCTCCCTAGTGCAAAATGGTAGCTGCTAGTTATGAAGCAAGATATTTGAAAAATATATTGAAAAATATTTGAAACATTCAGGGAAGTTCATCTTTTAATGTATATCTAATTATAGTAAGATATATAGTATAGTATATATATAGAGAGAGATATATATATAGTATATATATAGATATATATAGATATATATAGACATATATATCTATAGTATAGATATTTTACTATATTAGCAGTATATAGTATAGGTTGATAGTATAGATATTTACTATATTATACTATAGATAGTATAGATATTTATAGTAAGATAGTATAGATTTTTTTTACAGAGGAATGTATGGTAATGATCATGTGCACTGAAAATAAGTGCTAAAAGTGAATGTCTATTCAGGTGGAGGTGAGATGATATTAGGCTGCGGTTTATATCTGGCCTTAGAGAGTAAGTGAGATGCAAGCAGGAAGGATGGTTACATTTAGAGAGGCAGAAATTTTGAGCTGTGTGAGCCTACCTAAAGATCTGAGAGCAGTAAGTAAGATTTGGAGGAAGCTGGCATATTTGGCTAGATTGGAACATCTGAGAAGGATTCATGTAAGATAGAAACCTATAAGAGTTCCAGTGGAAAAGGAACAGAATCCTAGAGATGGTTAAGGAATTAATACTTGGAACACTGAAGACTGAATGGCATTGATCTTTGTAAAAGTTTAAGTTTTGTATGTGGGAGAGCATGTGGGTAAAGAACAGCCTGAACTCTGTGGTATTTAAGATCACCTGGTATTAAGCCATCCTTACAAACAGGAAACAAGGCAGAGTGGATGAAAGGAGACTATTCAGGAGGTTATCAGTGGATATGCTGTCCACAGGCATTTTTATAAACTCACTGTGTCTTGCTAGTGTAAATTAAAAAAAAATCTGTTGATCTTCTTTCTCATCTTCATACTGCTTTGCTGCTTACCTGGAATCTTATAGTGCTTGTACAAAAAGGCTCAAGTCATGCTGGGCATCTCAAGAGCCAGAGATTAATCTGACATTAAATATGGGTTTGGCATGCATGTAGAGATGAAGAGATGTTCTTGTCTCAACTTTGGCAGTCACTTAGATGTTGAAGTCCCAATGTTTCAAACTTAGCTCAAAACCCTTTGGTGTGTTTTGAGTTTGGCTCTTGGCAAGGCATAATTTCCTGTTTCTAAGAAAAAAGACTCATGAGAGAGCTTCAGTAAAGCTTCTTGGATCAAAACAACATTTTGATGAATTAATTGTAAATGAATCAGAAACATATGGATTCATTCTCTTGAGACACACATGTGTTTAAAGGGGGCAGTTGCTGCTCAGGGCTAAATGTGTTTTGGGTTTTATCAAATGCAAAATGCTTGCAGGGGGGAAGGAGCAAAAAGAATAAATTGGAACCTTTGCCTTGTCTTTAAATAGGCCCATTTACAATCTTATTTACTGCCACCTATTGTTGTTCCAGAAGAAATTCAACAGACATGACCAAACACAACCAGCCAGGCCTGATAATTTACACTATTACATAGTTGTCGGTTGAGGCTTAAGAAAGAATATGTCTTGTTTTCATGTTATTAACAGAGTTCAAGGGGCTCCTGGTTGGCTCAGTTGGTTAAGCAAATGCCTTCTGCTCAGGTCATGATCCTGGAATCCCATTATTGAGCCCCACATCAGGCTCTCTGCTCAGCGGGGAGTCTGCTTCTCCCTCTGACCTCTCCCCTCTCATGCTCTCTCTCTTTCATTCACTCTCTCTCTCTCTCTAAAGTAAATAAATTATTAAAACAACAACAACAACAACAACAGAGTTCAAGTCAGACTACCTGGTAAGGATCTGGTTTGTCTCTAATGAACAATTCCTAAATCTACTCACCTTTGATTAAATTCTGTGTTGTCTTCTTAAATGTACTGGCTGAAATACAGAGCAGTTTTCTGGAAATCCTATTTCAAAAACTAATGGAATTGGAGTACTGGAATCTTACCTCACACATGTTAAGATGGCTACTTTACAAAAACAGATAATAAGTGTCGGAAAAGATGTAGCGAGATTGGACCCCTTGTGCACTGTTTGCTGGAATGCAAAATGGTGCATCTGCTATGGAAAACAGTATGGCAGTTCCTCAGAAATTTTAAAATAGAATTGCCATATGATCCAATAATTCCAATTTTGGATGTATTCCTCAAAGAAGTGAAAGCAGGGACTTGAAGATATATTGGTACACCTTTGTTATAGCAACATTATTCATAATAGCCAGAAAGTGGGAGCAATTCAAATGCCAATTGACAGATTAATGAACAAATTGTAGTATATATGTCACATTGGAATATTATGCAACCTTAAACAGGAAGGGAATTCTGAAACATTATGCACCATGGATGAACCTTGAGGGTAAGATGCTAAGTGAAATAAACCAGCCACAGAGAAATACTGTATGATTTCACTTACATGAAGGGTCTAGAGTAGTCAAATTCCTAAAGACAGAAAGTAGAATAGTGGTTGCCAGAGCTGGCAAGGAAGGGAGAACGAAGAGTGGTAGCTTAAATAGGTACAGAGTTTCAGTTTTGCAAGATGCAAGGAATTTTGGAGATGGAATGTAGATATGGTTGAATAATAATGTTAATGTGTTGAATTCCACTAAGCTGTATACTCAAAAATGATCAATATGTTAAATGTTATGTTACATATGTTTTACTACCATTTTAAAGACCATAAGCGTCATAAGGCAGTCTCAGTCTCATAAAGACAACAAGGGACTTTTATTGCGATACTGTTTGACCAGAGTAATATCAAGTATACATACAGTCTGTAGTCCTCAGGGTTTTGTCCTCTGGCTCTGTGGAGTCCAACTGCTGGATGAGAAGGATTTGGTAATACCTATGAGAAGACCGTGTATATGCGTGCACACATGTTTCTTGCTCCAGCCTCCTCAGACCAAAATTCTGTGACCATTTCCCAAAACATGTCCCTTACCTGAAAGGCTGTGCTTGGTGTTCATTTTAATAAGCTATCACTTGGAAACCAGTTTTGTGCTTGGAGGAGGACACATATTTTGATTTGCCAAATTCTGCTCCCTTGAGGGTAGTCCCATTTATTTTGCATATTATCTTGTAACTTATATCAGGTCCTAATGGAGTTATTTATAGACAGAGAATAAAGGAAAATCTTGTTTCTTGGTTAAGCTTTATGAGCAGCTTTCTCACCACTACACAGAATATATTTTACTATGAATGTTTCTTTTCAATTGATGTCTATAGGTATTTTATCCATTAGTGAAGAAACATGGAGAATATGTATGGTTTATAGATTATATGATTGATTTATAATATAGCTCATTCCAGAAAGGATTTGAAATAACCTACCAATAAGAGAAAGTGAAAAGAGAAAAACAAGGTGGCAGCAGAGTTAAGATTAGTATAAAAAATACATGCAATGGGAACTATATTGTTGTTACAGAGATGTAAAGAAGTTGGTTCTGGGCTTCCTAACCCATAAAGCAAGGAGGAACATATAAACAATTTGATTTACAGAAATGAATCTTAATCCACCTGACAAGAGTCCTCTTGAAATAAATACACTGGAGATCTTGGTCTGATTTTATTTTATCCTTCATAATTACTTAATACAATTTTCAAAAAATTTGATGCTATGAAGTGGCTGAGAGAGTCATGTTTACTAATGTTAGCAGGCAACACTGGGGTTGATACAGTCTATGATTTATCCAATTTGGTGTTTTTTTTGTTTTGTTTTGTTTGGAGTCATTAGGGTCTTTGCTTGTCCCTTCAACCTCTTTTAATCCCCCATTTCTATCAGTATCTCCTGGAAAGGAAATAAGAATTACATGAGAGGAAATAAAATTCAAGTTTATTTTTTCCCTATATTTTTGCTTACCTGATTCCTAAAAAACCCTCAATTTTAATCAGTACTTAGTTCTTCTTGCTTAAAATATTTAACTTGAGGGGCATATGGGTGGTTCAGTTGTTAAGCATCTGCCTTCATCTCAGGTCATGAACCCAGGGTCCTGGGATTGAGTTCTGTATCAGGCTCCCTGCTCAGTGGGGAGCCTGCTTCTCCCTCTCCCACTCCCCCTGCTTGTGTTCCCTTTCTTGCTGTGTCTCTCTGTGTCAAATAAATAAATAAAATCTTTAAAAAAAATTAGCTTTAGGTCTAAAGAACTACATGGGTTTGGGCACATTCTTTGATTCTGATTCTGTGCTATTTAACAACTTTGTAGATTGGCAGAATGGAAATGACATTAGATTAAGAGTTAGCCAGAGCTAGCACATGGTATGAGAAGTTACTGGCTTGTCTACACCTCTTTCCTGGTCTCTGACACAGGAAGTGTGAACTACATGGTCTCCTACATCCTCAGCTTTACATGATGAGAGTTGTTTAATCTTTATGCATAGAGAGGATTCAAGTACATGGAAACATCCTTATGTGTGGTGTTATCTTTCAATAATCTCTAGCCAGGAAATACTGGTAATGAAAAGACTACTTAAAAGTGCTTCTGAGTTCTTTGGGGCAGAAGTCCAAGAAGAATGTTTTCTGTAATTAAAAGGACAGGGGCATTAGCAAGGGACAAGGGGAAGGAGGTTGGGATGTCATCCTAGGATGAAAATGACTACTAGGTACACAATGGAATTTGGCAGTCCAGATTGTTTTGGCTTTCTTTCCATTCACTTAAAACAAGTGTGTGTGGGAAGTGGGTATGGAGGAGATATAATTTATTTTGGGTATTGTGCATTAGTCATCTTTCATCTGTGAAGTTACCACCTGTAAGAAACATCAGATAGCAATAAACGTCATTCATAAGCAATACGTTTTGTTTTAAGAGAGATTTTTATGGATGTGATTAAGCTCCATTGAACATCCTATGCCACTGGGACAGGAAGCATTCTCATTGTGTATTATCACTTGTGAAATGCCATGACTCAGGAAATGCATAAACTTTAAAATCCGTTCTGCTTGGTTCCATACATGCTTTGGGAACTGGGGAAGGGAGATAGACAATTTGATTGCTCTAGCCTTGATTATTTGGAAATTTAGTTGTAAATCATCCATTTGATTTCCTCAATTTTCTGTGTCCTTTTTTTTTTTTTTTGGAAGTAGATACTGTTGTTTTTGCATCCAAAAGAAACTTATTTTTTCATTTAACTATAGTACTTCAAATTATGTCCATGGTAATTTACTGGTATGACTTGGAGCAATCATTACACACACATTTACAGTAATTCTCCACAATGCTGCTTGTGATGGTCTTAATCTAAAACTGGTGAACAGGATTATTTTTAGTGTAACCTCAGCATTTTGCTAGAAGGAATGTAGAATTCTTTATAAATGGAAAGGACAAATAACTTTCATATTAAAGTAAAGCCCTGGCTTCATACATAGCCAGATAACAGTGACTAAAAAGACAAACTAGTGGGTAAGCTGAGAGGGTGCCAGCCCTGGGGTGTACCTGTGATGTAGGTTTATTTTCTAAATTTGGCCACAATTGGAAAATATTCTTCAATAGACTTCATTGACACCTCAAATCATCCAACCCACATTTGATTTTAATTAAAAAAGAAAACATTTAAAAAGTGATTTGGGAAAGAGCACATGGTAAATGATGCCACTTATTTTATTTTTATTTTTTTAAGATTTCATTTATTTATTAGCTAGAGAGAGAGAGAGAGAGAGCACAGGCAGAGAGGCAGAGAGAGAAGCAGGCTCCCTGCTGAGCAAGGAGCCCGATGTGGGACTCGATCCCAAGACGCTGGGATCATGACCTGAGCCGAAGGCAGGCACTTAACCAACTGAGCCACCCAGGTGTCCCAAAATTATGCCATTTAAATAATAAATTTGAGGAGCACCTAGGTGGCTTAGTCGGTTAAGCTTCTGACTCTTGATTTCAGCTCAGGTCATGATCTAAGGATGGTAAGATTGAGCCCTCTTCGGAGCCTGCTTAAGATTCTCTTTCTCACCCTTGCCCTCTGCCCCTCCCCCTGCTATCCAAACAAATAAATAAAATCTTAAAAAAAAAAAAAGTAAATTTGAGTTAGAAGTGAGTTGTAATTTCATTTGGGCATATAAAGCTCTCTTTTCTACTGTGTGATATGACTTCCTAATACTGAATTGCTGATACTTTAAAACTGATTCTATCCACAATATAACTGATAAATTAAATGTAAAATACAAATATATTTAATCTGCCCTACCACCCCCTAGTTTGACAAAGACTATTATGACACAAAAGCCAAAACCAAAAACAATAACCAGAGCCAGTCAAAATAAATGAGGTCTGTGTATATGCAAAAGTCAAAAGAAGCTACTTGGCATTTTTTAAAGTTTAGTTTTTAAAATATGATTCCTGTTGATTAAAAGAAAAGCTCAGGGCGCCTAGGTGGCTCAGTGGGTTAAAGCCTCTGCCTTCAGCTCAGGTAATGATCCCAGGGTCCTGGGATTGAGCCCCGCATCAGGCTCTCTGTTCAGCAGGGAGCCTGCTTCCTCCTTTCTCTCTGCCTGCCTCTCTGCCTACTTGTGATCTCTGTCTGTCAAAATAAATAAATAAAATCTTTGAAAAAGAAAAAAAAGCTCAAATGTAATAATTTCATTTAGAAGACCTAAGTTTTGTCACAAAAATATGCATTTAGGGTAGTCTTTAATACATATAAGAGATAACTGGTGAGTGACTTAAAGTTTGGATTAGAGATGCTCCTGGAAGGCTATTTCCCAAGCTTTGTGAATTGACATTGACTTCTGTATTTTGAAGGTTCCAAATTACTTTTTAATTGGATCCATGTAACAACCCCTCATTGTAGTTCACCGTATAAAACATTTTAGAAAGGTTCGTATCTTAAGAATTGTTCAAAGATCTCTCTAAATATTGAGCTTTGATTCTCAACAATTTGTTTACTTTATATCATCTCCTCTTTAGGAAGAAACTTAATTCAATTGGAAGTATAGCCAATCTCATTAAAAAAATTTAATTGTGGTAAAATACACATAACATAAAGTTTACTATCATAACAATTTTTAAATGTATAGTTCAGTGAGTTAAAGTACATTCACATGGCTGTGCAATCAATCTCCAGAACACTTTTCATCTTGCAAAACTGAAACTATATTCCCATTAAATAATAACTCCTCATCCCCTGTCTCCCCAGCCTGTGGGAACAACCACTCTGCTCTCTGTCTCATGGATTTGACTACTTTAGGTACTTCATATAAGTGGAATAATGTAGTATTGATTTTTGTGTTTGACTCATTTCACTTAGCACAATGTCTTCAAAGTTTACCCATGCTGTTGCATGTGTCAGAATTCCCTTCCTTTTTAAAAGCTGAATAATATGTCATTGTATAAACCACAATTTGTTATCTATTCATCTGTTAATTGACACTTGAATTGCTTCCACATTTTGGTTATTGTAACTAATGTTGCTATGAACATGAGCGTACAAATCTCTTCAATAATATCTATTTTTAAAAAAGAAATTTTATTTCCTATAAATTGGAGTAGAAGTAATTTTTGAGACAATCTAAAATAGATGCTCAATTTTTTTCTTAAAAATTCTGAATATAATTCATATGGGAGCTATTCTTTGAATGATCAATGTTAAATCCTCAATTACCTTGTAAAGAATTCCTGTTAGACTCACATAAGGTATATTGGCCTGATACTGACCTTTCTCAAGCATTTAACTCATGAACAAGAAAAGTTATGGATTGAATTACATGAAATTGACTTAGAACTCTGATTCTTTTTTTTAAGATTTTTATTTATTTACTTGAGAGAGAGAGAGAGAAAGAGAGCAAGCACAAGTGAAAGGATAGCAAGAGTGGGAGAAGCAGACTCCTTACTGAGAAGGGAACTGGACACCAGGCTTGATCCTAGGACCTCTGGGTCATGACCTGAGCCAAAGGCTTAACTGACTGAGCTACCCAGGTGCCACTAGACCTCTGATTCTTAAAGCTAAATCAAAACTATACTTGATTCTACTTTGAAAATTATAGTACATTGGAATGACCTTTAGATAGATCAGATACAAATTGTCAGTAAAGTAAAATGGGGATATGTTCTGATTTCTTTTTCTCTTAAATTTCACTTTAATGACTTAACATTTTTCCTCCATTCATAACTCATTTACTAATTTAGTCATAAATTCTAAAATCTTTACACAACTTCTACTGTTTTAGGCAGATTTCAAGGTGATGGGCATATAGCTGTGAGTAACACAAACAAGACCTGAGACTACACAATCTTTCTGCTAAATACAGACAATAAACAAATAAATAATTTGCCTCCCTCAAAATAATATTTTTCCCAGTTATGGATAAGTGCTTCAGAAGAAACAAAGCAGAGCAATATTAGACTAACATTAGAAATGAGGTCAAATACAGATGTTGAGAATATATTTTGGAGAAAGGGCCAACAGAACCTACTGTTCTTTCACTGCATTTCTACCCCAATATAAATACATAGACACACGTCACACTATATAGTTTTATCAGTTAGAATTATTTCAGCCACAAGTAACAAATACCTAATATCCAACTGGAATGAATTACTATGATCATCAATGAAACTGAGCATACATTAATGTGTTTTTGATTATTTGTATGTCTCTTTTGCTTTAATTATTATCTTGCCAGCCCATTGCTCTACTTTTTTCTTAGTGATTTACAGGAACTTTTAATATATTAAAAATATTAAATATTAAAAAACATTAAATATTTTGGGCAATAAGTGATGAAAATGATTTATTTTTCACATTTTTCATTTGTCTTTAATTATCTTAACTGACTTTAGCATTCAGATATTTTACATTTTTATATAATCAAATATAAAAATATCATTTTGAATTCTTTTCATTTTTTTCTTAGAAACAGTAACTTTAATCAACATAGAGGAGATTAAATATATTCACACATATTTTTTGTTGTAAAGGTTTATTTGTTTTTTTATCACGATATTACAGAAATGTAGATACAGACAAAAGTAAAGAAATTGTTAATCAAAGGCAATAATTGTCATTGTTTTGGTATTTACGACCCCAGATTTTTCAACAGTACTATAATGTACACTATTTTTTGACCTTCTGTTTTTACTAAATAATGTATATTGTACATTTTTACATCATTTCATGGTCTTCTATAAAATTATTTTTATAACTCCATAATTTACATTTATTGGCCTTAGTTTATTCACATAATCCTTTTTTTTTTAAGTTTTCAA
Organism: Taxidea taxus jeffersonii; assembly: GCA_003697995.1. NCBI lineage: Eukaryota > Metazoa > Chordata > Mammalia > Carnivora > Mustelidae > Taxidea > Taxidea taxus. The sequence goes on along the minus strand of RCUC01137553.1, from coordinate 39,422 downwards.
TTTTCTGCAATTGTAGACAATGTTGTTAGGATAACTTAGTAATTACATCTTTGTGGACACTGATGATTATTTCCTTAGGATCTATTTCTAGCATAAGTTTGTATGTCAGGGTTATGTCTATTTTAAAGTCTTCCATCAGGGCAATAAGATAGCAATTTTAAATTGGACTGGCAAGTAGGCTGTCTCAGTTAGAATTCTAGCTCTGGTCTGTCCCTTGCTATGTCTCTAACTCTCATTTTTTTCATTTGTGTATCATCTGTATCTGTACTAGTATCCCCTCAGAATTATGCAGATTATGAAACTAATACAACTACTACCTTAAAAGAGTGCATAGTATCAATCAATAGATGCTTTTAATTATTCTGTACTGCCAAATTATCCTTGTAAATATTGTGCCTATTTATAGTTTTCACATTACATTAAAAATTCCCATTTATACAGGTTTGTTATTTTATTTAAAAATCTCATTTTATAATTAGTATTATTTTAATTTATATTTACATTTCTAGCAAGAATGAAACTTTTTATTCATATGTTAACTGCTATGTATATTTCTATAGCTGTGTGTGTGTATATATATATATACATATATATATATATAAATAAAGGTATGTTTCATCACTTCTGAATACCTGCTTAAACATTTTCTAAAATTTCTATTGAGATATTTGTTTCTCTTTATTAACAAAATTGTAAATGCATTCATTTTAACTCATATACTTTAAATGATACAATTATCTCCTTTCTGTTGTTTGCCTTTTAATTTGTATATGTGGTTTGACCTAATATTTATGTAATCAACTGTACACCTTATTGTGGAGGGTAGAAATTGCAGTATAATACCTTTTTTTTTTATAATGAAACTCTCTGTTATCATCAATTTGGTCCATAAATTACTTGAAAATTATAGGCATTATAGAATGAAATGTAAAGTTTATAGGTCCAAGTTAATAATAAAGCAAAAACTTGAATTTAGAATTAAATCTTTTTTTGAATAAAAGAATATTTAGTAATATATTTTGATTAGAATGTAAGTGAGTGAGAGAGAGAGAGAGAGAAAGAGGGGAGTCCTCTCAGTAATTCTTGAGAAGATTTGGGACCATCCCAGTTAATCCTGTGAATGGAGATCTCCAGCTGGTCAGATCTCTGGAGTAGTTTTAGGAAACAAGATAGGCATTTCATCAAAGCCAAAATAGTTTGATTTGCTAAGATCTGAATGTGGAAGTGCAGTTCTCTCCTTAGGAACACAAGACCCAATTATGCTGGCGACACATAGGCAGCCAAAATAAAGTCCAATCCTTCTCCATTAGTGTGTACCAATTTAGGCTGGAATTGTGAAAATCTCTATTCTTCTCTATCTTAAGCTACTATCCCCCTTCATTTTATTACCCACAGAACAGTCTAGGAGGGAAGATTAAAACTTGATTTAATTGTTTCATATCTTGTGAATATATGTTTCTAGTATCAAATGCCACTTATTTGGAGGAAAAATTATCTCCTAGATCCATTTTTGGAACTTAGAAAACTAGTCTTTAGTTCACTCAAAGAAAAGTAATTTCTAAAGCCAAGATGAAAGAAAGATTTATAACTATATATATTTTTTTAAAGATTTTATTTATTTATTTGAGAGAGAGAGATCACAAGTAGGCAGAGAGAGAGAGAGCGGAAGCAGGCTCCCCGCTGAGCAGAGAGCCCCATGTGGGGCTTGATCCCAGGACCCTGAGATCATGACCCGAGCCGAAGGCAGAGGCTTAACCCACTGAGCAACCCAGGTGCCCCTTTATAACTACATTTATCCTAAAAATTAATAGTTCCATTATTTATATGATTGTCTTAAGTTCATCTGGTGTGTATTAGCACTCATGGAAAATAAGGTTCTCATTTAATTTACTTTCAGTGATTGACTAATTTCTCCAGTTCCATTAATTTAAAATTAATCATTTTAGCATGCCTTTAGAAGATATTTATAATGTTTAAATTCATATATAAGTTGATATATTTGCTACTATGCTAATTGAAATACATTTATTATCATGGTTTTATAGTATGTTTTACACTCTGAGAGGATATTAAGTCTCTTCTTTCTGACTCTTGTTCTTTAACATCTTTCTGGCTGACATCTACTCTTTATTTTTCCCAAAGAAGTGTAGAATTTCTCAAGAGAAAAATAAAATTAAATCTATTCCACATGGATTTTTTTCCCTATTTAAAAAAATTATGTGTAAATTTGGTTAAGAATGCTATGTTTATAGCATTTTCCCATCTGGGAGTCGTATATATATATATGATTCTATTTCATGTCCCTAAAAAGTCATACTATATACTAAATACTGTACTTTTTTGCATATTTAATGCATAGCTATAATTTTAGTTATTATTTTTGGATGCTTAATATTTTAAAATTTGAATTGTCAATGAAATAGTGTTTCCTCATATATTCCTTCAGTGAATTGGTGGAAAATAACAAGACTACTATTTGTCAGATATTTTCTTTCTTCTGAATGTCCTAATAAATTATCCTGGTTTAAGTTGTATATCATTATCTTCACAGATAATCATATCATCTACAGATATGTGATGCTATTCTTTTCCACTAGAGAGTACTTTGTTTTATTTTTCTCTTTCACTCACTTATCAGGCACCTTAAAGATAATGTAAATAATTTTGTAAAATTATTTCATCTCAAAGTTTTGGTGTTTTCTCCATTTTAAGACATTTCTCAGCAAAATGGCAAGCAAAATAATTTTCTACTATCTTGTTTCCAAAGGACACCTAATTTGACAATGACCTAGGGATGAGGGTGCCTTTGTGGAAGTCCAGAAATCCACCAGGGAAGTTCTAGCGACACTGTTGGAGCAAATCAATCAGTCAATAAATACTCTGAAAAAAATTAAGTTCCAAGTTTGGACACATTAAAGGGGATAAGAGAAACAATTTCACTTTGCCTGCCTCACCCCACGGCAAGACAACACAGCACTGCCAAGAGAGATGTTCTTGGCCACAACTTTTCCCAGGGAAGAAAGTGAACATGTGATTGAGAAGCCAGCTTCTCCAGTAGTACATGACACTGCCCAAAGAGGCCCATTTTTTTCTTGCTGTATCTGGAACTGAGGTGTTCTGCATAAGTGGAACAGGGAGGAGCTGGGAGATGATCAGCCAGGGTTGTCAGTGAGCATCAAACAAACTTGGATATTACTAATCCTTTTGTGGATTCCATCAGGAAATCCACCCATGAGCCTCTAGGGATGCTCCATCTGCAGATTCCCCTAACAGTCAGTAAAAAGTAGAGGTGGAAACAGTTTCTTTAAATGTGAAGACAATGCAAGATTTCAAGTAATGTGAAAAATTAAGGAAACATGACTCCATCAAAGGAAAACTGTAATTTTCCAGTAACCAAGCCCAAAGGAAAGGTGATCTGTGATTTTCTTAATAAAAAAATCAAAATGATTACTTTAAAAAGGCTCAGTGACCTTCAGGAAAACAACACAAGAACAAAATGAGTTTAACAATGAAATAGAACTCATAAAAAAGGACCAAACAAAATTCTGGGGCTGAAGAATGCAATGAATAGAATTTTTTTTTAAATGCAAAAAAGAACATCAGCAGCAGATTTGATCAAGCAGGAAAAAGAATCTGTGAGGTAGAAAATAAGTCATTTGAAATTGTCCAGTCAGGAAAAAAACAAAGAAAAAGAATGAAGATGAGTGAAAAAAGCCTATGTGAAGAATGCAAATAATATGTGAATAATGTAGATAACACTGGAGTCCCAAAATGAGAAGAGAGGGAGAAAGAGACAGAAAGTGGCAGAAAGCTGATTCAAGGAAATAATGACTGAGAATTTCCAAGATCTGGGAAGAAACTTGGACATTCATCTCCAGAAAGTTTCAACACAAAAAGATCTCTAAGACACATTATAATAAAACTGTTTACAATCAAAGAGAGAATTTCAAAAGCAGTAAAAGAAAAAAAAAATTCCTCACATGCAAGGGAACACCCATATGGTTATTAGCAGATTTTTCAGCAGAAATCTTGCAGGACAGAAGAGAATGGGATGATACATTTAGGTGTCGAAAGAAAAAAAAAAGGAACTGCCAACCAAGAATACTTTACCTGGCAAAGTGGTCCTTCAGAAATGAAAGCAAGCTAAAGACCTCAAACAAACAAAAGCTGAGGGACCTCATCACTTTTTGATTTGCCTTACAAGAAATGCTGAAAGGAATTCTTCAAGCAGAAATGAAAGAATGTTATTTAGTAATATGAAAACATATGAAAATATAAAACACAATGGTAAATGTAAATAAATATTTAAATTCAGAACACTCTAATACTATAATATTATGGTATGTTAATCACTTAACTTTAGTATAAAAATTAAAAGACAAAGGTATTAAAATAACTATAGCTACAAGAATTTGTTAATGGACACGTAGAGAAAAATGTAAATTGTGACTTAAATTAAAAACATAATATGGGGAAAATAAAAGGGTAGAGTTTTTATATATGGCCTAAGTTAAGTTGTTATTAGCTTAAAATAGACTGTTTAACCATAGCATGTTTTATAGAAGCCTGTACTAACCACAAAACAAAAACTTATAGTAGTTACATGAAAGATAAAAAGAAGGGAATCAATGCCTATTACTACTGAAAAATATCAATTCAAAAGGAGTACAGCAAAAGAGGAAGAAAGGAAGAAAGAAACTGCAAACAAGCCAAAAATTAATAAGATAGTATTAGTAAGTCCTTACAATCAATAATTACTTTAAATTTAAATTTAAATGGATTAAATTCTCTAGTCAAAAGACAGAGTGGTTAAAAGGATTAAGAAGACAAACAAAAACAAAGTAAAACAAAACAAAATAAGACCCAATTATATGCTGCCTGCAAGAGACTCATTTCTGCTTTAAGAACACATATAGGCTCAAAATGAAGGGATGGAAAAATGTATTCTATGCAAATAGAAGCCAAGAGAGAACAGGGATAGCTATACATATATTAGTCAAATAGACTTAACTCAAAAACTATAACAGACACAAAGCAGGTCATTATATAACGAGAAAGAGGCCAATGCATCAAAAGGATATAAAATTTGTAAATTATATGTACCAACATTGGAACACCCAAGTATATAAAGCAAATACTAACAGGTCTGGACAGAGAAATAGACAACTATAAAATAATAATAATATATTCCAGTGCCCCACTTTCAACAATGGATAGATGATCCAGACAGAAAACATAGGACTTGAACTATAGTTAAGACTCTATGTATGTAACAGACTTGTAGAATATTCCAAATAGAAGCAGAATATACATTCTTCTCAACTGTATGCAGATCATTCTCCAGGATAGATCAAATATTAGGTCGCAAGACAAGTGAAATTAGCCAGAGAGATAAAGACAAATACTGTATGATCTTACTTATATGTAGGATCCAGGGGAAAAAGAAATCAAGTTCATATAAACAACAAGTAAAATGATTACAAAGGGCTGGGGGATGGGGAAAATGGGGAAATGCATGTCAAAGATGCAAAAATGCATGTCAAACCTTCAGTTATAAGATATTGAATAAATTCTGGGGATCTAATGTGCTGTACAGTGACTACTGGTAATAATACACTCTCAAAAACATTGCTTATAAGTGTTTTTGTTAAACGCTTCTCTGCATGCATTACAATTTGGCAGTCATAGCCATGCACTGATATAACACTCTCAATGTAGCAAGCAAATAGCATTCTTAGAAACATCTTTTTTCACAAGTGTTCTTAAAACATTTCTGTACATGCAAACAGAATGTACTTGACATTTTCTAAGAGAGTAGACCTCCTCACCATACACAAACAAAAGAAGTCACTATGGGAGGTGATGGATGTGTTCATAACCTGATTGTGGTAATCATTTAACAAAGGATAACTATGTCAAATTGTCAATTTGTACACTTTAAACATATATAATTTTATTTGTCAGTTATACCTCAATAAAGCTGAAAAATATTTTTATTATATTAAAGAAAAAAGTCTTTTTTATTTTTTTAGAAGGTATTTATTTATTTATTTATTTATTTATTAGAGAGAGAGAGAGAGAGAGCGAGCGAGCTCAGGCAGACAGAGTGGGAGGCAGATGCAGAGGGAGAAGCAGGCTCCCTGCTGAGCAAGGAGCCTGATGCGGAACTCTATCCCGGGATGCTGGGATCATGACCTGAGCCGAAGGCAGCCGCTTAACCAACTGAGCCACCCAGGCATCCCCAAAAAAGTCGTTTTTAAAAAATCAGGAATTGGAGTTCACACATCAAATTATTATTAAAAATTACTGTTCAATATTTACAATGAACCCTATACTAATTGCTTCATGTGTCTGATCCCGCTGAATCCCCACAACTCTGTAATCAGGTACTATAATCACAATTATGCAGATTAGGAAATAATATTTTGAAAATTAAAAAATAACTTTCAAGTACTATGTTTGAGAGTGGTTACTGAGTTTCAGATACCTGATCTGAAATAAAATTCTGTACTCTTTCCTTTTGAGGAATTTATAGGAAATTATACCTTTGTCTCCTTTGACTTCCTATTATAATGAACTATAGTGATTAATTTTCTATTAATTTTTTCTTTAAATTTCTGCAATTGGCTATCCAACTGCTTTCTATGTAGTATGGAATCAACTTGGTAGCACTTCTTTATAATATATTACATTGTGTACATATATGCTTCCTCTGCATTTATTTTAGAAACAAGAATATATTTACATATTTATATATGTATTTACACTGATGATCTTAGTTTTCTCACCTCAGATTCTCTAGCCACACTGCAATCTGCTCTTTTTACTATATCAGTCAAATTAAACTGGATTTGTCAATGTTATCAGCCACCTGCATGCTACCTATCAAATTTAATTGTCAAGTATCTTTCAGCAACCTTTGAGTTGCCACCAAGTTTTCCTTCTCCCTTACAGTCCGTCCCTTTCTCTTGCTTTTTGTTTGTTTGTTTGTTTGTTTGTTTGTTTGTTTTCTGGATTATTTTCCCTTTCTTATGTCCAAATGTTAAACTTCTCTAAGATTCAGTGTTTGGACTCTAAAATTATACTCTTTCTTGATGATCTTATCTAGTCTTGTGGCTTTAAATGTCATCTACATGCTAATGATAACCCTGTAGGTAAAACTTGGTTCTCTTCCTGGGTTTCCCCCTTACTCACACATAATTACCATTCTCACAACATTTCTAACATCAGATGTGAGTATGTGTGGGATTCTCCACACCAAGCAATTCTGTAACACCATCTGGGCGTTGTACAACTCAAATCAATTCTGAAATTATCTTTCTGGAGATAGTGTCAGATCCCACCAGTTAAGGGCTTGGTGCCACAGACTGTGCTCCACCCCCACCCACTTCAAATGCCAATTGCCATCCAGGTTGTTACCTGTACTGACTGGTTATAAGTTGGAGGTTCCTATGACCCTCTCCTCGGGTTTGATTAATTTGTTAGAGAGGCCCAAAGAACTCAGGAAAAGTTTACCTACAATTTATCAGTTTATTATAGAAGGATATGATAAGGGCTACAGATGAATATTCAGATGGAGGAGATGCATAGGATAAGGTATTTGGGAAGGGGCATGAGGCTTCCATGGTCTCTACAGTGCACCACTCTCCCAGCATCTCCATGTGTTCACTAACCTGAAAGCTCTCCTAACCCCATACTTTTGGGATTTTTATGGAAACTTCATCATTTAGGCATGACTGATCATTTCTAGCCCTTCTCCCCTCTGGAGAGTGGGGGGTGAGGCTGAAAATTTCAAGCTTCTAATCACAGCTTGGTCTTTCTGGTGACCAGCTCCCATCCAGGAGTCCACCTAGAATCATCTCATTAGAACAAAAGACACTGTTACCAGGAAATTTAAGAACCCTGTGTCAGGAACTGGGGCCAATGATCAAATATCAGGAAAAAAAGATGCTCCTAGAGCTCATATGACTTAGAATATTATAAGGGTTCTAGGAGTTTTGTGCCAGGAATTGGGGACAGAGACCAATATATGTATTTTCTACTATCTCACAACATTATTTACAGTCTTGGTCTATCTCCTGAACTTCAGGCTTGTTTATCTAACTAACTTTTTGATTCATACATGTGGGTAACTAATAAAATTCAAAATTGACATAATGAAATGAAACTAAGATGATTACCCATCTTAGTCACTAAAAATTAGAAAAAGATGTATTTTTACTTCATTTTTACTGTTTCCAACACTTATACATTCCTATCTGTTCTCATACCCTTGCCTGAAGAATTTCCTTAAACATACTATATAGCTCAGATACTCTAACAAATAAACTTTTGCTTGTCTGAAGTGGTTTTCTATTTCATTTTCATTTTTGAAGGATATTTTATTAACATTTTATAAGATCCTGTATTGCTATATTTTTTTAGTGCTGGAAAATGTTACTCCATTGTCTTTTTTTTTATGTTTTTTTTTTTTACTTTATTTAAGCTTTATTTAAACATATGATGTAACCCCACCACCCTCACCCAACCCCTCTTCCCCCCACCCCCCTCAGTTTGTTTTATGACATTAATAAGAGTCTCTTTTGGTTTTTCTCCCTCCTGATCCCATCTTCTTTCATTTTTACTTTTCCTACCCCCTTAACTCCCACCCCCGTTGCATCTCCACTTCCTCATATCAGGGAGATCATGTGGTAGTTGTCTTTCTCCAGTTGACTTATTTCGCTAAGCATAATACGCTCTAGTTCCATCCATGTCGTCGCAAATGGTAAGATTTCATTTCTTTTGATGGCTGCATAGTATTCCATCGTATATATATACCACATCTTCTTTATCCATTCATCTGTTGATGGCCTATTTTCTGCTGTTGCCCTTATATTTGTTCCTTTGTATATAACTTTTTCCCAGTGACAGATTTAAAGATTTTGTATTTATCTTTTATCTTTAGCAGTTTTATTACTTGTCTGTCTCTTTGATATTTATCATTTTTTGAGCTTCTTTGATTCTTGTTTAATGTATTTTGTTAGTTTTGGAAAATTCTTGATCATTGTCTCTTCAAATTTTTCTTCTGCTCATTTTATTTTTGCCTTCTAAGATTTTAATTCCATGTATATTTGCTCATTAAATATTATCAAAGAGCTCTTGGATGATCTGTCTTATTTTCACTTTTTTCCCTTTGTGTTTGTTTGAATTTTTTTTTTAATTTTTTAAAAGATTTTGTTTTTTTTTATTTATTTCAGAGAGAGAGAGTGAGAGAGAGCATGAGAGGGGAGAAGGTCAGAGGGAGAAGCAGACTCCCTGTTGAGCTGGGACCCAATGCGGGACTTGATCCCAGGACTCCGGGATCATGACCTGAGCCGAAGGCAGTTGCTTAACCAACTGAGCTACCCAGGCGCCCTCAGTTTGAATATTTAAAAAGAATGTATATTGAATTGCTTCCTAGGTCACTAATTCTTTTATCACCTATAGTAAATCTACTGAGGAACTCATCTAAAGAATTCTTTATCTCTGTTATTGTGTGTGTGTGTGTCTTTATTTATGACATTTTCATTCAACTGTCATTTCTCTCCTGATTTTTTCCCTATGTTTATATGCTTTCCACATTTTCCACTAAGCCTCCAACATATTAATTGAAATTATTTTTAAATTCTCTGATTGAGAATCCCAGCGTTTGATTCATCTTTGAGTCTAGTTGTATTGATTACTTTAGTTCTTGACAATGAGGTGGGGTGGGGGAGGTTTGTTTTTAGTTATTTTTTTAAAATTTTTTTTGTCTTACTTTATTTTGTGTCTCATAATTTTTTGTTGACTCCTGAAAATGATATAGTAGATACTGGGGTAACTTGTATCCATTTCTGGAAATGGGCATGACTCTAGCTATCATACTGTTTGTGTGGAGGTATGATTTATTTTGGTCAGGAGTTGAACTATCTTTGGGTATCATTGTTGCTATTATTATCTCTAGTGTACCACTGAGTTCAAAGTTTTCTAACAGTAGTTTTCTATTGTCTTGTGGTTGGGTTGGGGGCTAAAACACCAGAGAGTTGGTTTGGATTTTTTTTGTTTTGTTTTGTTTTTGTTTTTTTAATCAGCACTCCTTCTTCACCATCAGTTTTCAACCATCCTTGCATGTCTGAACCACATAGGGTTCTTCTCAAGCTCCTTCCCTTCTCTTAGCAGTAGACTTATACTGCTAGTTACTCAGTACTAGGTTTATGCTAGGGACAGGACAGTCCTCTGTCATCCTGGTCCAATCTCAGGCTTACCTTAACTTTAGTCTTGCTGTACTTGGATCTCAGGTTTAAGGATTTCTTAGTGTCTCTGCCAATCTTCTCTATGGTAGAAAGTCTCTGGCTTTATTTGTAGTTGATTTTGGAAGGGAGAGAATTTATTGTTACTGCTCCACTGGCAAAAGGCTTCTGCCTAGTATTGGTGTAGGATCCTAAGCCAGGAATGATTTGCTGTCCTTCCTTCAGAGGTACAGGATTTATCTTACATATTTCTCCAAGCAGCAATGTTTTCTCCAAGCATATTTCTCTAAGAATTTCAATGTGTCCTACATTTGGAAAGGTTTCCAGCTTTTCCCCAAAAGATGCCCTCTGTACATTGTTTCTATGTTGTTTATTTCATTACAGCAGGCTGGTACCATTAGCTCAAAAGTCTGCTAGGACCAAACTCAAATTTTTACAGGAGTTGCTAAAAAATACAGTCCAAATCAGCATATTTTTGGTGATTTAAAACCTGTCTGCTTTACACACCCTACAAAATTACATTCAAAATCTTCTAGCCATGGATAAGACAAACACTGGGATTATAAAAGATGCCAAGCCACTGCTGCCCTCTGGAATTCTTTGACCCACAGACTCTCCAGTGTGCTGCTAAATGACATCATCCATAGGTTTCCTCACTAATTTTCCCCTCTCTCAAGAATTCCCTTCCCCTTTTCCTCTTCTAGGTGGTGGTCCTATGCCATTGTTTCTGGAAGCTCTCACACTGTGAGGTACTTACCCAAACTTACCACATTAAGATCTGTCAAAAAGCCAACTAAATAAAGCTAATTGTTTGTTAGTTACCTTGTAATCATATATTTCTCCTTAATCAGCCCCCAATAAACTCACTACAAGTGGGAATGAGGATCAAGTCATTTTTTAGTGATGATCAAGGAATTCATATCGTATATGACAAGTCAGTAAAACAACCAGTTGGCAAGCTGATCCTGGAGAGCCTTAAGCTATTAGCACTCCAAATTTGGGATCCTTACGTGTTAGTCTGGTGTGGTCTTGCTCTCTGCTGTATTACACTCTATATTTTTCATGGTCTCCTCTTGTGCCTTATTAGCCTGGCCAAGCAGTAACACTAGTATTTGAGGGAACCCACATTATAAAAACTGACTGGGGATGGGAACAGAAGCAGTGAATTGTCTAGGGAAAGTGGTCAGGCCTCCTGCATAGGTTCCCCACTGGGCAGGTGCTAGATGTTCTAAGACTTGTGGGTATTGAATAGGAAAAGAGGAGATTGCATGCCAGTAGAGCAATGATGGAACATTAATCACCCCATTATAGGCTATGGTGGTAGGAATTCCTCACAGCCAAGTCAGAGATTTGGAGTACTCTGAGATGAGAGGATGTTCTCATTCCTGGGGACTCATATGGTAGGTAAACAAGTCAATAAGGTACAGATAGAGGCTGAAGCCAGTCTCCTAAATATGGTTGGAAGAGTAGGCTTTGCAAGTAGCTAACATGCCTCGGTGATATTTAGTTATGCTGTCATGATGTCATCATTATAGCTTCTCTGCACAAGGATGTTGACACCTGGCCCTTACAGTTGGGCTGAGCTAGCTAAAGTGTTACTTTAAGTGTAAGTGAATAAAGAAAAGGAAATTTATACCCCTGTCTATCCCAGGACTCCAAAGGGATAGTTGTTCTGTTGAATGGTTCAAACCATAAGACATGTACTACAACTTGCTTGTGGGAGCTTGTCACAGGAAGCCACTCACAGAAGAGGTAGGAGCCCAAAGTCCTAGCAGAGATGATAAAGGGTGGCAAGACTGTTTGAAAAAGAACTGGTGATCTTTAGGTGAAAAGGCAGCACAGTGTCACCCTGATAGTGTCTGGGATAATTAACCCTCTGCTATGTCAGTAACCATGTACAGCATACTAAAGACTGAAAAGACAAAAGTAAAGGGTCAAGGTGGAGGGGAATGTTCTAGCTTGGAGGAGGACACACAGCCTCTGTCTCTTACCCTGGAGCCCAATCTCTCCTTAAGGAGCTAAATCAGGAAATAAAAAAGGTGGGGGCTACCTGGCTATGTAGACTGTATCTGGTAGAGAGTAAGCTCCATCTAAGTCTGAACTTTAACAATCAGATGTTATAGTATTGGATGTAAGAAAAAAATGTGGTGCTCTTACTAAAGAATCTTGCATAATTAGTTCAGAAGGTGGGCTGACCCACAAAGATGACTTTGGACCCAGGTCCATCTACCTTGCTGATATGAATTTTTATGGCTTTGAATTCCACTCAGCCTACATTAGGTCTCATAATAGCCTGGAAAGATAGTCAAAGGAAAATGTTAACTGAGACTAAAGATCTTCCCTACCAGTTGAGGACTTTGGAGTGAGCTTATTAGGCAACAGATGGTGTTGTAGCATGATGACTTGGTATATCCTGAGAAGGCTAAAATGAGTCCTGCATCCATCAATCATTTATTCTAAGGGGGCTTCTAAGAAACAAATTATTTTACAGGAAATGATGGCTAATGCTAAGAGAATTTAAAAGGAGATAGATACCCTGGACTTAAAAGAAGAAAAGAAGTTCAGATAGCCATGTCCCAGCTGCTGTCCACACAAATGAAACAAATCGGCCAAGAACTGGAACTCATGGCTGAATCGTATCATACTTTAGGGTCCATGGTGTTAAATAACAACATAGCCTTACATTACTTATTGGCTGATAAAGATGGAGAGGGATGTTTTGTGCACTTGCTAATATATCTGTCTGTAGATAACACTTGCCGCGTTTTACAGAGAGCCAGAGACATGTATCAAAAGAGCCATAATGTTACTCTATTGCTAGATGATTAAACAAATCAAAGTCTTTTCTTTTTCCAATCTATTCCTCCGATTTCCCTCACCGAATGGGCAGACCAGCTGCAAATAGACTTTGAAATCCCAATTTGTGGGCTTACAGGATTCTGGATCATTATAATACTTCATGGCTGGTTCCAAACTCAGGCTTTATGAAATAAAATACAACTTGAACTATAAAACGACATGGTATTAAGGGATAGTTTGTTATATAAATGTGCCCCAAGTGGCCTCTATATACTGTCCCCATGATTACTTCATGCCAGGCTGGGATCATTATCTCAAAAGCCTGCCAGAGCTAAACTCAAATTTTTACTGATCCAATTACTTTAACTATAACTCAAATAAGCATATTTTTAGCCATTTAGAACCTGCTTTTGCATATTCCATGAAACTGCAACCAACATCTGCTAGACACGGATAAAACAGGCCTTGGAACTATAAAACTCCCCAAGCTGTGGAGTTCTCTGACCCAGAGATTCTTTATCATCCTAGACACAATCCCCCTCTCCAATCCTCTCTCCCCAGTTCTCCTTCTGGGGGGTGACCCCATGCCATTCATTGTCTCTGGAAGGTCTCATGCTACAAGGGAATTTCCCTCTTCATACTAACTTATGCTATCACCTCATGGTTGTGTGTTTTTCCTTAATCAAACCTCAACTCCCTGAACTCATAAGAAGAGAGGAAGGTCTGGGGAAACAGAAATTTCTATGCTCCTTCCTCCCCAGCAGGCACTTATCATCTCTGTATGCCTGTGTCACCAAGGATTCTTTGGTTCCCTGCCCTGCCCCTCTATCAGTTTCCTAGGGCTTCTGTAGCAATGTACCACAAACCAAGTGGCTTAAAACAGAAGAAGTGTATTTTGTCATAATTATGGTGGTTAGAAGGATAACTATGCTATGCTATGCCCCCTCTGAGACTGGCTAGAATCCTTCCTTGCTTCTTTCTGGCGTCTGGTCCTGACTGTCCATCCTTGGCCTTCCTTCACTTGCGATTCCTGCCTCTGCTGTTACATGGTGTTCTCTGTTCATTGCTCCTCTCTTCCTGAGGAAACCAGCCATTAGATTGAGGGCCCATCCATTCCAGTCTGATCTCATCCTGATGAATTACATCTGTAACAACCCCCAGATCCAAACAGGGTCTCATTCTAAGGTACTGAAAATGAAGATTTCAACATATTTTTCTTGGAGACACAATTTAACCGAAAACAAACCATTCTTTCTCATGAGCACCCAGTGGAGGTCTATGTGCAGGGACTCAGGATGAATATGAACTCTTTTTGTGTCTGGGGTCTCCAGTTATTCCAAACTTACTTAGCCATACTTAGACCTTAGCAACTCATTAATAATTTAACTAATTTCATCTTATTCACTTGTATGGTGGCCCCCTCTTTCTCCGATGCTGTTAGAGGTGATATATTTGTATCTTGTCTCTCCATAATCAGGCTTCTAATTGACATATAAGTTATTCTGTTGCCATGAGACTTCAGCTCACTGACTTCAGCTCAAGAAAATGGTAGTATTCAGCTTTTTTCATTGATAGGTTGAGAGTAACATTCTTTGCAGGTTTTTACATTTTAAGTGAAGGTAGAAGTCCTACTAAACTTTTGCTTTAGACTCACCTCCCTACCAACCTGCTCCTCCCTAAGCCTTTCCCACTTGGGGCCTAGGAGCAATGTTTGATTTTGTATTCTTTATCTTCCCTATCATACTAAATCAATCAATGTGCCTCTGCTGTTTTACGTTCATATGACACAATATGAAAGATAAAGGGTGTGCTAAGACTTTAAAGTGTTGGGATCACAAGAGTGAATTTTGAGACAGATTATAGGAAGGTTATGGGGATGCCCAAGTTTTCCTCCATTTTAAATACATGGTGGAAGATAAAATGTAATTGCTTCTTATTATACACCATGAATCATGCTTTTTAAGTTCAGTTTTTTCATTATGTTCAAAATATATTCTGCATCTGATCACTTACCACCACTTGTTCTGCTGCCTCTCTGGACTAACCACCACAATCTTTTTTTTTTTCCTGGTAGTCTTAGTGTCCCCCCACCCCCAGTGGTTTTTTTCAGTAGTCTTAGTTTTTTTCAGTAGTCTTGGTGTTCTCCTTTGCATCTCCAATATCCCACCGGAATGCCTATATTCCACATGACAATATAAGTCAAATAGTTTTACCTTCCTGTTAATTTCCGTGAAGATTGTTCATGACCCTTGGTAAAAGTTTCAAAGTCCTTACATTTTTTTCCTCCCACTCTGTCTCCTACCATTAGTTCTTTGTTCTCTCATTTGGTATTCTATTCCTCTTTGCTTTCTAAAAACATTAATCATGCTCTTGCCTTAGGTCTTGCATTGATTGTACATATTGCTAAGAGTACTCCTTTCCTAGTTATTTATGTAGCCTTCTCTAAGCCACCCTATATAAAATAACTTTTCATATTGCATGGAGCACTGGGTGTTATACATAAACAATGAATCTTGGAACATTATATCAAAAACTAATGATGTACTGTATGATGACTAACATCACATAATAAAAAAAATAATAATTTAAGAAATAAATAAAACAACTTGTCTCTTATCCACTCCTTACCTTCCTCCATTTTTGGCACAACACTTTGGGAATATAGCACACCTCTGTTTCTTTCCTATCTCTCATTGAAATGGAAGCATTATAGGGATAGGGGCATGGCCTCAGCTTTTATCCATTGTTTCTAGAAAGTCTGATATATGACAAGAGCTCTGAGCCTATCTTTTTTTTTTAAAGATTTTATTTATTTACTTGACAGACAGAGATCACAAGTAGGCAGAGAGGCAGGCAGAGAGAGAGAGACAGAGAAGCAGGCTCCTCGCTGAGCAGAGAGTCCGATGCCGGGGGGGGGGGGGGGCTGGATCCCAGGACCCTGAGACCATGACCTGAGCCAAAGGCAGAGGCTTAACCACTGAGCCACCCAGGCACCCCTGAACCTATCTTTTGAGACTGAATGCACCAATATTAAGAATCAATACTCAACCAAAGGCAAATATTACTTTCATAGAAGGGAATTCATAATATAAGAATTTAGCATTTTACCAAAAATTAATGATTATTTTTTACAATTTTTACATTAATATAGAATAGTAAAATTTTATAAGGTTCACATTGGTGGAGAGAACAATTATTTCCCAGTATCTTAATCTATAAGGTTGCTTCTGTCACTCTACTGCACAATTGCCATACTCAGTACATGGTTATTTTTAACTGAAACTGGTGGTTAAGCAAGATTATTTTTTACTCTTTCTGCTGCTAGAATGTCCACCTGACAGTGATGCCATCACCAAATTAAGACTTTAATCCTTTCTTTTCTGAACTTAAGTTGCATTATGTGATGTAATTTCTTTGAAGCAATCTCATAAATCAAGCTTTATATAATATTTGAAAACATGTTCTGAATATTTTCAAAAGGAGGCTTAAGATTCTTACCATCACTCATATATTTTATTTCCAATGTTTTTGCATTCACTTGCTGTTTTGCACAATCACTGGGAAAAAAACTACCCTAAACCATTGATCCAGAAACACAAAGATAAAAGCAATGTATATCAGATTTTATTTAATATTAATTTTAGCATGTTACCTGATTAGAATAATAGTACAATCTTTGCAGCAGATGGAATGTAAAAAATTCATGCACTTTTCAGACACTTCTGTTTGGTTATTTCTTTAGCAGTTTCCATTGAGCTCACTACATTTTCTGTAAGAAACTGATTTAATAGGTCCCTCTAGGTTGTTGTAATTATCTGTAAATAAATTATTAAGCCTTTCTTTTATTCAAGATGTCTTTCCATCCTATAATTGTCATGGTTCATTTTGTTTGATTATTTTTCATGGATACATGATGGAGCAGGACTCAAATCTATTATGTGTCATACAGCTTGTCTTTGACTGGAAAAAAGAGGTTGTAAATGTCCTCAATATATTCTTGCTAAAGCCACGATTTTTTTTTTTTTTAACTTCATCCTGTGCCATAATTGCTTTCTGAATATGCAGGTGGTAACAAAGTAATGTGTACTTGAAACTTCTTAATTACTTAAAGCCTACATCCCATTTGTTTTCTTGTAAACATCAACCCCATGATATTTGTTTAAAACTTATTTTCTATTCTATGAATATTTCTTCAGGGAAATTCACACTGTTAACTATTCAGCATCCAAAATCTCTCAGTAAGCAAGCAGAGCAGAGGCCTACTGAAATTTATTGTTATTCCAATGAGCTATAAAACTTTCAGTTTGAAAATCGTATCTATCTCAGGCTTGTTGACTATTTTGTTAGCTTTTCCTTTCCTAGAATCAGAACTATAAGAGAATATCTTTTTCAATCAATTTTGTAATATTTGTTGTTTTAAAATTTGATTAATGAAAAAAATGGTATTGAGGTAACCTTATTTTCTTCTAATATTTTTCTTCTTCATGCTCTTTATATTCTTTATTGCTTTGGATCAAAGTAATTTACCAAGACTTTTGTACAAAGTTTTGAAAATTTCCTTTCTCATGAAATTTTGGCATTTGATCCATCTTCATAGGTGTGAAAATTCATAAATGGGATGTCTTTAAAATAAGTTTTAGAGCCTAAATGGACTAAAAAAATTCTTAAAGGTTGTTTTGATTAATGTGAGAAGTGCTCAAATTATTAGAATTATGACAAGAACTTATCTCTGTTTTTCCGTCATTACTATTATTTAGATTTCTCATAAATATTGTTGTTCTGTGTAGAACACATTTCCCATAATGTTAGGTACTTCTGCATGAGTTATCTAGTACTCTTAAATTAGCTGTAAATATATGATTCTATTCGTTCTTGAAATATACTTAAAAGTGTGTAAATAATTATTCTTATATATAAAGTTAACAGTTTTCACAATCATTAATTTTTAAAAAGATTTTATTTATTTGACAGAGAGAGAAAGAGGGAGAACAAGCAGGGGGAGTGGCAGGCAGAGGAAGTAGAATGACTTGAGCTGAAGGCAGACACTTAACTGAGCCATATAAGTGCCCCCATAATCATTAATTAAAGTCTTTTCTTCCTGCAATAATACATACATATATTTATATTTTAACCAACTGATAGATTTTTTAAATAAATTTTTATTTATTTATTTATTTAACAGAGATCACAAGCAGGCAGAGAGGCAGGCAGAGACAGAGAGAGGGGGAAGCAGGTTCCCTGCCAAGCAGAGAGCCCGATGTGGAGCTCAATCCCAGGACCCTGAGGTCATGACCTGAGCTGAAGGCAGAGGCTTAAACCTCTGAGCCACCCAGGTGCCCTGACTGATCGATTTTTAAAATATAAAGCATATAAGAAAACTTTCACCCTGTTATATCTGGAATATTTACCTTCACTTGATATTTAGATAATATACTGAAATGATTACACTGATTAGAGATAATGGTATCAATGCCTCATGATTGTGTACAAATTCGGAAATACCAGCAATAACTCTGGAGTAAACTTTCAGCCTCCCCAAGAGAATGCCCTAAGCTGTACAACAGATATTGGCAGGATTCCATAGCTGGAGCTGGGCTGCTGTGCATCCCAATAATCAGATGATGAACTAAGAATGAATGAATAGGCATCATTTTATTTTACCTAGAATTCATCAAAGTAGGAAGTTGATATGACATTATATCAGTGTATATAGAGGAAGAGACGGCTGGAAGAAGCATCCATTCATTCTGTAGGGTTTACTGAGCATCTTCTCTGTCAGAAACATTCTGTTAGGCAGTGAGCATACAGCACGACAGAAAAGAGACCAAGACCACACACCAGTATAGAGAGACGACACACACACACACACACACACACACACACACACTGATGTTTTCAATAGTGTGATTTGTTTCTGTGAGCATTATCACTTAAAGAAAGAGAAAGTGATTGTAGCTTCTATCTTAGTTTGGTCAGGGGAGATCGCTCTGAGGATTAAATAATATGAAGACATGATTTACATAGAAACATAGAAAGAATGTTCTACGCAGAGAGAACCGCATACAAAAAAAGCCTGAGGTCTGATCGTGCTTGGTATATTTAAGTAATTCAAGAGACGTGTTTGAATAACTGAAAATGATTATAACACTTTATAATTTTCAGTTACAAGGACTTTTACAGTGTATTGAATCCCAGAACCTCAATTTTAACAACATGAAGAACAAAACAAAATGTCTAAGTAACAATTCTTCAGAGAGGTGACAGTGGATGTTTCTCATAGTTTGTAGCTATGAAGTGAACTCTATGTGGCTGTCACAGAGGCAAAGAGGTGTATTTTTGACACCAGACAAACTGTGCTGATATAGGAGCTAATGAGTTTTATTTTGAAGTAAAGAATAGAGGTAGGGGATGAGGTCAAGATATTAACATTAAAAGATTGATTAGAATGGGGTCCAACTATATGTAACTGTTTAAGTGTTACTTGCTCAAATTTACAGTTACTGCTTACCTTGTAGTTCTTATATTTTAATATAATTACATGTATTAATTAAGCTAATAGATGGCAGTGTTTTGCATTTTTAGGTAAATATTTATTTATTTTAGAGAGAGTGTGGGAGCAGGGAGAAGGGCGGAGGGAGACCCAGAGAGAAGGAGAGAAGCAGACTCCTCACTGAGCAAGGAGCCTGATGTGGGGCTCTATCCCGGGACCCTGAGATCAGGATCTGAGCTGAAATCAAGAGTGGGATGCTTAACCAACTGGGCCACCTAGGCATCCCAGTGTTTTGCATTTTAACCATGTATTACTCAAGCATAACCTTTAGGATCCTGTGAACAAAGTATCTACTATCTACTAGTATCACATATTCAAATGCAGGATCAAGTTTGAGAAACCAAAAATAAGACAAATACAGCTAAGGAAGGAAGGAAGGAAGAAAGAATAGAAAGAAAGGAAGGCAACTTAGCAAATCTATCTAAAGCAATGATTTTACTTTCTTAAAGAAAATAAAATTCCTCAAATATCAGGCCCTCTTATGAGCTACTCCCCTCAGTAAAACTGTTACTCTTGCTACTCTGAATCCAGGTTGGATTAGTCAATATTATAAGATTGTCACTCTTTGGTCATTTATGCCCTTATCTAGGTTACAGCATGGTTGTACAAAACTGTTTGAAAGGAAAAAGAAGGCTTTAGGGACTTGCAGTTTCTCATTTGACATGTAAAGATTTTAGAACCCAACAAGTAAGCTAAACCAATTGAAAATCAACAACTTTTCTTAGATCACACAGAGAACTGAAACATCAGAGAAAACCACTGCCTAAAAAATTGGAGAGAAAGACAGGTAGGTACAGAGCATCACAACTTACCAGAGCTGAACTTTTGAGGGAATCACCAGGGTAAGAAAATCTGAACCTAGTTGACAAACGATTGGAGGCTCTGTGTGGACAACTCTGAGAGATCAAAACTCCAGAGAGACTCTTCATCAGACCCTTTTGTGAGTTTTACCTCTAGTAACTCTCCCAGCTTTCATAGAAAAGTTGGTGGGGCGGGGGTGTGGTGGTAGAATCCTCTCATGCTTCTGGTAAGGGGAAGAGAAAAAGAACCATTTTCAAATATGTAAGGTTTTCGGGTTTTTTTTTTTTTTTTTTTTTTTTGTGCTTAAGTTCACCGAAGGGAAGTTATTTAATCAGAGTCCAAACTATTGGGGTTTTATCAGAACCTAACCAACCTGGGGGAAGAGAAATACTAAACTCCAGCCTACTCTAACCTTCCTGTCCCACCTAGTGAAGTAAAGAGAGAGAGAAAGAAAGAGAGCACGCTTCACTGACGAAATTCATAGCTCTGTGACCTAGGCCCACTGAAAGACTGAAACCTAATTGTAGGACCATAGAATGCCTCCTCTCCTACATCTTTCCACTACATTACTGAATGCCTATATTTCCCTGACAGTTCCATTTACACAGCACATCATGTCTGCTTATCAATCAATAAAAATTATAAGGCATACTAAAAGAAAAGATTGAATAAACATCAAAATCATTGTTAGATATGACAGGGATGCTGGAATTTTCAGACTGTGACTTTAGAACAATCAAGGTTAAGGTGCTAAGTAAGGGCTACAATGGCAAAAGTAGACAATACGCAAGAACACACAGTAATCTAAGCAGGGAGATGGAAATTCTGAAAAATAATAAAAAAGAAATGCTAGAGACCAGAAGCACTGTAAAAAAAAATGAAGAATTATCTTGATGGATTCACTGGTAGACTAGACATGTCTGAAGAAAGTGTCCCTGAGCTTCAGGATATATCAATAGAAACTTCTAAAATTAAAAAGCGAAGAGAAGGGGCGCCTGGGTGGCTCAGTGGGTTGGGGTCTCTGCCTTCGGCTCGGGTCGTGATCTCAGGGTCCTCAGGGTCCTGGAATCGAGCCCCACATTGGGCTCTCTGCTTGGCAGGGAGCCTGCTTCCCCCTTGCCTCTCTCTCTGCCTGCCTCTCTGCCTACTTGTGATCTCTGTCTGTCAAATAAATAAATAAAATCTTTAAAAAAAAAAGGCAAAGAGAAAAAAGACTAAAAAACATGGAACCGAATATATAAGAACTGTAGGACAACTACAAAAGGTATAATACACAATTAATGCAAATACCAAAAGAAGAAAGAGAAGAAAGAAACATAAGGAGTATTTGAAGATACAGTGATTGAGAATTTCCCCCAGTTACTGTGAGACACCAAATCACAGATCCAGGAAGCTCGGAGAAAGCTGAGCAGGATAAATGTGCCTACAAAGCTACATCTAGGTACATCATACTCAAACTTCAGAGAATCAAAGACAAAAAAATCTTGAAAGAAGACAAAGGAAAAAAATACCTTACCTATAGAGTAACAAAGGTAAGAATTAAATCTCCTCTAAAGAGGAGACTTCTCTGAAACCATGAGAGAAGTAAAAGTAGATTGAAATATTTAAAGTGTTGAGGAGAAAAATATCAACCTAGAATTCTGTACCGTATGGAATTAGCCTTCAAAATGAAGGTGAAATAAAACATAATAATAAAAAAAAGAATTTACAAAAACTCTTGGCACTAATGAGAAGTTATAACAAGGTTTCAGGATACAAATTTAATACATAAATTTGACTCTCTTCCTATATGCCAGTATAGAACAAGTGGAATTTGAAATTACCATTTACTGCTCCCCCCATGATATACTTAGAGACAAATCCAACAAAATATATTCAAGTTTTGTATAAGGAAAACTATAATCTCTGATGAAAGAAATCAAAGAAGAACTAAAAAAATAGAAAGACAGTGCATATTATATGCATTGGGAGACTCAATATTGTCAATATGTCAGCTCTCAACTTTGTCAATAGACTCACTGGAATCCCAGTCAAAATCTGATTTCTTGGACATCAATAAATTATATTTTTTATCTGTAAAGACAAAAGATTCAGAATAGTCAACTCAATATTGAAGGAGAAAAACAAAGTTGGAGGACTGACAATACTCAACTTCAAGACTTACTATGAATTGACAGTACTCAAGACATTGTGTTTTTTGGCAAAAGAATAGACAAATAGATCAGTGGAACAGAACTTACAACCCAGAAATATACCCCCATAAATATTACTAATTTTCTAACAGTGGAGCAAAGGCAATGCAATGGAGCAAAGATACTTTTGTCAACATCTGGACCTTCATATGCCAAAATAAACAAACAAAAAATGCCATCTAGACACAGACTTTATGCTCTTCACAAAAAATAACTCAAAATGGATAATAGACCTAAAGATAAAGTGCAAAACTATAAAATTCATAGAAAATAATATAAAAGAAAATGTACCTGAGCTTGCTATGGAAATGACTTTTTAGATACAACAGCAAAGGCACAATACATGACAAAAATAATTTATAAGATGCACTTCACTAAAATTAAAAACTTATGCTCTGTGAAAGATAATATTAATGGAATGAAAAGACAAGCCACACACTGGCAATAAATATTTGCAAAGGTATGTATGATAAATGACTGTTATCCAAGTATTTTAAAAACCCTGAAAACTCACTAATAAGAAAATGAACCACCCGATTAAAAAATAGGCAAAAGATACCTCTTCAAAGAAGATATACAAATGAAAAATAAACATATGAAAAGATGTTCAATATGTTATGTTCTTTGGGAATTAAAAATTGAAACACCAATGAAATACTATTGCCCACCTGTTAGAATGACCAAAGTCCAAAACACTAACATCAGATGCTGGTGAGGATGTGGTATGCTACAGCAACACTTACTAATTTTTGGTAACAATGCAAAATGGTACAGTCATTTTGGAAGTCAGTTTGGTAGTTTCTTAAAAACTAAACATACTCTTAACTGTATAATCCAATGATTGTCCTCGTTGGTATTTACCCAAATGAATTAACAATGTATGTCTACACAAAAGCATGCAAGAAGGTGTTTACAGCAGGTTTATTGTCAACACTTGGCAGCAGCCAAGATGTCCTTCAGTAGGAAAATGGATAAATAAATTCTGGTACATCCATACAATTGAATTCCAATATTTTTCATGTCTATGAAGTCATGAAAAGACATGGAAGAACTTTAAGTATGTATTACTAAGTGAAAGGAGCCACACTGAAAAGGTACATATTGTATGGATTCCAACTATATGACATTTTGAAATGGGCAAAAATATGGAGACTGTGAGATCAGTGGTGGTCAAGGATTGGGGGTGGGAATGAATAGGCTGAACACAGAGGATTTTTTAGGTCAGTGAAACTATTCTGTCTGACACTGTGGTGGTAGGCACATGTCATTTGTCAAAACCCAAATAATGAAGATGGGATCGGGAGGGAGAAAAACCAAAAGAGACTCTTAATGTCATAAAACAAACTGAGGGGGGTGGGGGGAAGAGGGGTTGGGTGAGGGTGGTGGGGTTACATCATATGTTTAAATAAAGCTTAAATAAAGTAAAAAAAAAAAAAAACCCCAAATAATATACAACACCAAGTGTGAACCCTAATATAAACCATAGACCTTGGGTGATAATGATGTGTCAATGTAGGTTTTTCAACTATTAGTACACAGTAGTAACAAACATACTACTACATAATATGAATATGAATATGCAGAATATGATAGTGGAGGGGATTCTGGATGGCACATGGTGGCATGGTATAAAAGAGAACTTTTTATAGCTTCTGATCAATTTTGCTAGGAACCTAAAACTGCTGTGAAAGTAAAGTCTATTTAAAAAATCTGTATAGTCAATTGTCAATATACTTTTTCAAGACACTTTTTGAGTTTTTTTAAAAAATGTATTTAGTAGTAGTAGTAGTAGTTGCAGTAGTTAATTGCTTCTTATTGCCAGTTGCTGAAAATAGCCCAGAATAGGAAGACAAAAATACCATTGAGTTTTTGATGAAGGCTTTGTTCTTCCTTTCTCTTTCTTCTTCCTCTTTTTGTTGTTGTTGTTGCCTGAACTTGTTTTTTTTTTTACTGGTAGAATACAGAATGTAGTACTTTAGAGTGCTCTGCTAGTGTCAGACTGATTGGCATTCAATTCTAGGCTCCACCCCTTACTTGTTGTATGACTTAAGGAAATTTACTTATGTACCCTATACCTTATACTTCTCAGATACACAATTTCAGGGAAAAATAAATACTTTCAGTTGTTGTGAAGCATTCTGACAATTTTCAGTTTATGCTACCTACTGTTAATATGGACGTTGCCACTGAAGAAGTATTGGATGGCCTTGGGGAAATGGATCTATTATATAGACAAGTCTACTCAAATTCCTTATTGCTGTTCATTGCTTATTTGTATTTGGACATCCTAAAGAGTAATTTCTACCTTTAGGTTAGACCCATTATTTGTCCTTAACGATTTATGTGTTACACAGAAATTTAGACTTCTTCTATGACTCCAAAAAGATGGAACAAGAAGGAAATTTTTCTTCACAATAGGGAAAAGCTCTGTGAGGATAAGAATAATTGAATAGAATAGAATAATCTTACTAGTTTTGGGGACTTCAGCAGTCCCCTCAAACTGTTTGAAACTCAGCTTTGTCATTTATAAAATGGGAATGTTGAGACCTATCTTAAGCATGATTGCAAAGACCAAATGAGATTCAGAGTGCCATGCTTGGAAAATACTTGCTCCTTTTACAAATTCCTGTGATTTTCCTTTCCTTTGGCTTGCCTGAAAGGAACAAATCTCAATTTTCCACCTGTCCTCAAGATACCACACATTCAGCAAAAAAAGAGCCCATTTCCACATTCTGCTTTAATGGAGCATCTATTCTAGTGTAATTAAGCAAATATGTAGATATAAATACTTGAGAATGGAATTTTGCTAGAAACTTAAAATTTCCCAGCATCCCCCATTATACTCTTGTTCCTACCTTTCCATGTGTGTATTTTCCCTATCAAAAAAAAAAAAAAAAAGGGAAGGGGCAATATCACCCTCATGGGTGCCTGCTTCAAGCAAGCATTCATGAGAACAGATGGTGAGGCAGTCAAAGAATAGAGGCCCTGGTTAGAAAGCAGAATTCTTGTGCATGCTTACTAAGTCTATCCCAGAATGAGAGTATTTCCCTCTTGCTGGTGCCAAAATGTGTATTTGATATAGTCACCAGGAAAATTTATAGAGCAGGCTTTGCAGTCAATAAAACTGGATTAGAATTATTATATTGTCACTTATATGGTCATAAGCAATTTCACATCTGTGAGCCTGAATTTCTTTGTCTTTGACAATTGGAACTTTACTTGCTTCACAGTGTGATAATGTATATTCATTAAAAAGATGAATGTTTTTTGTAACTCCAAATCAGAAAGTTCTATGTAATCATATCAAAATACACCAGTGTGCAAGTGAGGTATATTTCACCAATTACTCACTGTTTAAGTCTTCTGCAATGAGGAACCCAATTTTCAAGATCAGCACCAAGTAAAACATGATTGATTCACTTAATATGAGTATTTGACAGTGACTATCAAGTGTTTTATATTTATAATTTGCATGTTAAAAAGAATGTTTATAAGTGTGTATTTATATGCATTTCTGAGCCAGATGTTAATGAGAAAGTGAATATGACATAAGTCCATTCGTCCCTATGTTCCCAATGAATTTAGAAATGTCTATTTAGCCTTGTGTTTTGTCTTTAACAGGGGTGTTTTGTAAGAACACATGATTATCTTCTTGATACCTATTCTATAAACTTGGGGAGTTCCTTGCCCTCAATGTGAAATACTTCTAACAAATATATATGGTTCTATTATTGATTTACTTATCAACATTCCTTGCAATCTTATTATCTGAAGAAAAGAATAATAGTGAAGGGT
Source organism: Taxidea taxus jeffersonii (assembly GCA_003697995.1). Taxonomy (NCBI): domain Eukaryota; kingdom Metazoa; phylum Chordata; class Mammalia; order Carnivora; family Mustelidae; genus Taxidea; species Taxidea taxus. The sequence continues at coordinate 13,038 of RCUC01137553.1, read as the reverse complement.
AGAGTGGCACATTTATGTTACATTTATCATGACTTCCCTCTCTTGTGCCCACAGCAGACATTACTAATCAGTAACAGAACTCTGAGTCTCAGAATCCTTCATAACCCAGTATTTCACACTACTAAAACTCTACTTTTGGCTAGATTTCCTTTCTTATCTGTTTCCAGTTAGCACTGGCCAGAAGATAATTTCTTGAGGGAGATTTGGAGAACAGATGTGAAACATCAGTCATTTTGTTGATGACACGCGCTGTCACTCATCTGCCTACTTCCTTGCTGGTTGCTCTACCTTGCCTGGGATCCTCTGTGACCAAAGTCCCTGGCTTCTGCAGGAGAGCCTCATCACAAGTTTACAGGTGGCAAGCACTGATACAGGCTTTCACATCATTCTTCAGCTTGTGTCTGTGGGCTCCTGCTTGATCTTTCTTTCCCTCCTTCCATGCCCATCTACCCGTCCTGTGACTATAGACTCCAGAACTGAGCACAAAGACAACCTTCTTACAGAGACCCACAGTTAAACCAGACCCACCACTGCAAGAACAAGCCCTTATAACCAATCCATATATATGTTAGTGATTCTGCTTCTGGGATTGAACAGTGACTAATTTAGGACTTAACATCATGTATCATAATTTCTAAGATTCTTTCACGATTTCCCCCCAAACATATGGGGGGCTCAAATAGCAGAATGGTTAGGGACCCAAACTTTGTAGGGTAGGTTAACACAAATCTTAGCTCATGTGTTTTTAGACAAGTTTTCAACCTCATTGAACTTCAGATTTCTTGTCGGTAACAGAGAAGTAATAATATTTACCCCTTCATAAGATCATTATGATGATTTAAGAAAATTATGTTTATAGAATGCTTAATACAGTGCTTGGTCCTCAACATATGGTACTTTGAGAAACTGTAAGTACAGATTTTCAGTTTTACTACATTTTAACTTGACAGAGGTTGCCAAGATAATGATTCTAAAATCTTCTTTAATAACTCAACTGTGAATTAGTCACCTAAAAAAGGGGGGAAAAATAAAAATAACAATTTTAATGACAAAAAAGTAAATTCCTTACACCTCCATTTTGTTTTTTTTTAAGCTCTAATTTGATTTTTGATTTATTTTTCATTATTTAAAATGCATTAGCTCCTTTGAATTCTGAAACAGAATACTTATCTGTATGTCCTAAGAATGTGTGTGGCAGTGGTGCATACTGAAAAGTATAGCTAGGGGACTCCAAAGTCTGGATTCAGCTTGACTTCCCTACTTCTGGCATGTGATTTGCGCAAATATCATAGCATTGCCAAATTCTGCTTTCTTATCTGTGAAATGAAGGTCACATCTTCCTATGGATTCGAAGGGTTGTTGGGAAGTTAATTGTGAGAGAGCTTTGGTAATGTCCAACTGCTGTTGATGTAGGATGGTGTCATCACTACTGCACATGTTCTTGTGAAAGTCCAATGTGAATTGTTTTGTCTCTGTTCAGCCAAATAGTAGCACTATTTATTTTCCACTTCATGGAGATGACTTGGGAAACATAAAGTCCAGGGAACTAGTCTTGCTCTTATTCTGCAAAATGAGAGTAATGTAACGTATTGTGTTTATTAATTATTTAAACATTTGGAATATGTGGAGAGGAAAAAACCAATTTTCTCCATTATTCTTATTTTATATCATAGGTGCATATTTTGAACAAGTGAATAATTGAATGCTAGCACTAAAAAATAAACTTACTATTCATTTATTCAATGCTTAGAATGGCTGAAATACATGCCTATGTGGGGCAGGAACACCAAAAATGAATTCAGTGGAATATGTCCCTAAAGAGTAAGACACCTCATGGTGAGAATCAGTCATGTTGCATGTACGAATAAATGTAATTCACTATTGTGAAGTATTATTCTTGAATTAATCAACATTAATTAATTAATTATTAAGGAATTATTATCATTCATTTCTATTGAAAATGAATGTCAGCATCCAGAGGAAACCTCAGTTTAGACAATCACATCATTCCTTCCTCATAAAGGGCATTTTTATATGATTTCATACTTTTGTTACCACATTTACTGAAATTGAGCTAGCATTTTTCAAATGGACTCCACATAAGACAATTAGGCTGAAGCTTGATATCTTGATCAAAGAGAGGGAAAATAGCAGACAAACAAAAGTATAGTTCTGTCGGACCCATTTGTTAGAAAGGCTGTAAGAAGCCTGGGAGGAAATGATATATTTAAAACAAATGTATTTCTTGATCTTATTTGTGTAGAGAAAAAAGTCACTTTTGGTAAAATGCGAGACATTTAGTGCACTGGATAATGTAAGGAAAGGGATTTTCCTAGAACAGTCAGGAATACTTTGGAGAGGAAGTCTGACCTTGGTATTGAAAAATGAGAAGATATAGTGGAAAAAAAATGGTTCAGTTAATTCTTCATGTTCCTAGATAAAACATAGCTAGATATGACTTCCAACTCAGATGGGTCTTAATTTATCATTTGGACACATAAGGAGTCCTCACTTCCAGACTTTTCCAACACCCATTCACAATACCTGGAATACTTTTTTATAAACTAAGATTCATTTTATTTCTTTTATTTAAATAATAAAGCTCTTGATTTATTATTGTGTTATATAGGATCATTATTTATTTTAGTTTATTGACTTTGTGAAGTATTTTATTCTCAATAATTTTGTCAAGTCTCATAAATTTTAAAATTTTGTGTTAAAATTTGTGAAATATAACACACATCTAAAAGTGAATAAAGCATAAATATCCAGTACAATGAAAAGCTAAAATAAATAACTGTATAACTTCACACAAGTAAAAAAATATTTCCATTATCTCAGAAGCTCTTCATATGTGATTCTCCAGATTTTTCTTTAAAATAAAGAAAGAAAGGGCACCTGGGTTGCTCAGTCGGTTAAGTGGCTGCTTTTGGCTCAGGTCATGATCCTAGGATCCTGGGATCAAGTCCCAAATAGGGCTCCATGCTCAGCAGAGTCTGCTTCTTCTGCCTGCAGTTTCCCCTGCTTGTGCTTTCTCTCTACTTACCCCTCTCTCTTTGTGTGAAATAAGTAAATAAAACCTTTTAAGAAATTTAAAAAATGAAAAAAGAAAGATGAAAGAAAAAAATCAAGTTGTTCATAATAAAACTTTTTTTCCTTTCCCCTTATTTTATCATTTTTTCTTATTTTGTTGAGCTGCATAGAACCCAGAGTATTATATTGACTAGCAATTTGGATTGTTCAAAGAGAACCATATTTTGGTGATATGAAATCCAAATAGAAATTTTGAGATACTAGATTTCTCCAGACAGGAACTGGCTATTGTCTGGTGATTACAGAATCTCTTTTAGTGCCTTGGGCTAGTAGTAATCTATTTCTAATTAATCTCAATCTCAATTATCTTCATGTATTCACTATATCACTGTCTTGCTTTTTTTCCAAAATGTTAATTTAGCAACTAATAAGTGGACTAAATCATCGAAACACGATATAACTGGAGAGGTAAAACATAGATGATACAGATATAGATAGATATAACTTAAACAATTTTTATTTAATATTCAACAGTAGTGTAATAATTAAATAATAATGTAGACAATAAATGCTTTAAGTTTTCTGGTGAAGTGAAATGTGGAGAGAAAGCTGATTTACCTGTAGACTGGAGCTGCTCCATCTTTATCTCTGCGGACCCCTGGATGTCTGGTTTTTTTTTTGGCCAAGATAGTGGCAGTAGTATTTATGATGTGCTGCTTAAGGCCCAAATCCTCCCCAGTGACTCTGAGGGTCAGTTTCTTCACTGCTGCTTTGCAACAGGCCTAACCAGTTTGATAACCTGTCTAGACTGCTTAAGGAGCCACTGAGAGCTTTCTGGTAGTGTTTCCACATAAGATTCCTTGCACTGATCTCCTGGTTCAAGCAAGAGGTTCAGTCAGTCATGGTGCTCAGAGAAAGGGTCCTGGGGAGCTGGGGCTTGTTGTGATGTCTCTGGGGTATCCTTGATGCTTGCCTGCATTCTCTTTCTCCTGCTGTCCTGTATCCTTCACTTTAATTTTTTTTATTGATGTATCATTATGTATAGTGTTATGTTAGTTTCAGGTATACATCATGATTCAACAATTTTATACATTACTCAGTGTTTACCATGGTAAGTTTTGTCATACCATCTGTCACTAAACTATGTTAATTAGTCTTAATTTACTATATTTCCTATACTGTGCTTTTTATCTCTCTGACTTATTTATTTTGCACCTGAAAGTTTGTACATCTTAATCCCCTTTTGATTCCTTTATCTTTAAATAAAAGGCTTGTGTGAGACACTCTATAGAGTCTGGTGGTGAGTCCTTTTCAAAATACTTGAACGGGGGAATTCTCTACTGTTAGCTGAATACCACACCATTAGTGACCCAGATGGGACATTTGAAATGAATGCCTCCCCCACTCTAATTTAGATAATAAAGCCTAAAGCATTGTTCAGGAGAAAGAAAGATGAGATACAGGGTGGTGAGGGGGATGAAAACACTGTTTCTAGGTGGTTTCTCCCTGCCCATTCTAGGCTGAGTTCACAGAATTGCTCCTTTCACTGACAGGCAGAAAAGCGTGTGTAGGCCCCAGGGCCAAAAGGGGGGAAGGAAAGGAGAGTCAAATTGAGGGTAGTTCAGCCAAGAATTGGAGTCTTGCTGCTCCTATCCTCTCAGATAAAGTGACCAAGAGCACACTGAAGCTGCTGGCACCAACATTTAGGGCCCATGACTCTCTGTAAAGGGGAGGAATGGAGTACCTGGGAGCAGTTTGGGAAGATACTTGATTTGCTTGGAATTTAGTCAATTATAGAGTTAAGCTACCTTTTGGATCCTTTTTGCAGCTCTTCTGGGAATTGCTATTGAAATGGAAATTGAGTTTGGTGAATTAGAGGTGGTATCATGTGCAGTTGTACTCAGGATACTAACCTGGTTTGCAGCTTTCACAGAAAGGTGGCTAGAGGGGCAAACTCCCACTTGGTTAAGCTTTATAATGGCAACAGTGTGTTATATAAGCCCTGAGAGGGGAATTACCCATCTCCTCTCTTGGACAGTAAATGAAATACTCCAAGGCTACTGAAATGCTGGGAATGCTAGCATCTTTGGATTAGCTATATGGTGATGCATAACCTAACACTGTGATTTTGTGTCAGGTGATGGTTAATGCTGAGATGAAAGAGTGATAAGTCTGTGGACATCTCGGTGCCTGCCATGTTGGGGGTGGGGGGCAAGATAATTTGAGGGAAGCTCCCCAGATCTCCTCGCTCAGCTCTTCTGAATGGGGTTTAATAGCAGGGGAAAAGTAGAATTATTCAGAAGAAATTGGGCAAGAAGGATAAAAGGGATGAGGAAATTGGGACAATTTAATGGTTGATTAAAAATGGCATGAAAAGGGAGGAGATAACTGGAGTAGTCATTAAATGTTAATGAATCGCTATAAAAGATTATAAACACTCCAGCACCAACTCTTCAGATTGAAAAATGACTGAGACAGATTCATTCAATCTACCCTAGTTTTGGCAGATTAAAAAACTGAGTATTACACAAGAGAAGAGTCCAAAATCTCTTCAGAGCTATGTCAATGTAAAAAGTGCAAAGCAAAGAGAAAATTATGATTGTGAGTGATAGGAAAGCCCAAATCTCTTAGAGTAAAACCCCACTAGAGACCCACAGCCATTTGCATTGATCTGGGTCAAGAGGCTTATGGGTGATGAAGAAACGTTATTGGGATTGCTAGACGCTGGTATCCAGACGTGCTAATGTAGTGTTAACGGGCACTGTAACTACAGTAGGGGAATGTGATGATGTGTGGGTGGAAGTCTAGCAAGTGAAAGTATGGCTCAAAGTGGGGATTTATGGATACAAATTGTGTATGGTTACTGTCTCACTCCTACCAGAATATATCATTGCAAAGGATGTGACATCTGAATGGGCTCTTCCCTTATCCGAATCACTGGGAAAGGGATATTGTGCAATTCTGCTCCTCCCCTCCGTTTTAAGAAGGCATGCTAAATAGGAAAATTAGAATTACCTGAGCCCACTCATGTACTTAATTTAAAACCATATGAGATACACTGGAGAGCAATTTTGGCTTTAATTATGGGCCTGTGATAAATACTGATATTAGTGCCCACAAATTTCTTAGGTCATAGTTCAATATGGCTTATAAATAAGGCTAACTGTAAATGATAAGAGGACTGAACAAGATGGTGACTGGAAGTTTCTGCTACTGGCCAGTGTGCTGACTGTAGCTTCTGGCAAAAGTCTCTTACTGCCACCCTGTGGCAACAGCCAGGATTTTTGGATTGGGACTAATGGACTGGTAATGTGATTTGGAAAAGGATCCTCTAGATGACTGGAAAAATAAAGGAAACCCTGCTGGGGTGCTCTATTATAGAAGACCTGGATTTGAAGGAGGGAACTAAAGTGGGACATGCTGATACCCATCAACCCCCCCCCTTCTGATTTCTAAGGTTACTTGAACCTAAAAGTGAATGCCCATTTGCACTTGAAGGGTGGACTTTTGGGTAAAGAGATAGTGGCTGTAGGCATTTGGGCAAAGCAACAATAGGCAGGAAGATGTGTCCAACTATCTCACAGAGAAACTTGAAAGGTGACTAAAAATTGCTCTGTCTGTTAACAGGAACATCAGAGACTAAATATAGTCATGGGCCTCATACTGTGATCAGGGCCGACCCATAGCTGGCAGGTAATCCATGGCTCTGTGGTGGATACCAATGGGCCTTCCTAGTGATAGATGTGCATTCTGGGTTTGGATTTGCATATCTGATAGCTGAAGCAAACTCCCCTAATACTACAGGGGACATTATTTCAGTTTGGGCTTCTTGCTTTCATATCACCTAATTTTATTGCAGATACACTGCAACATGGACTAAAACAACATCATATGCAGGAAAGTTCACTTCTACGAAGTAGTGAGCTGACTGAACATTGGAATGAGCTATAGAAACACTTGCTTACAAAAGTGAGAGTGATAGTGGACTGAAGTCATGGCCTCTCTGGTTGAATAAATGTGTGTCAAAATTTAATATGCATGAAAGTAAAGGGAATTTTCCACTGGTCAGGTTATTGAGATATTATGGAAGGTAAGGAAGAGGGGTGAGACATGGGAACCTACATAAAATTTTTTTCTACTTCCAATTTTCTGTTCTTTATCTCTACCCAGTTCTGTAGTGCCAGGAGTTGGATTTCATTGAAGAGTTTCAGAAAAAAGAATTGCTTAACATGCGGCCATAACAATATCCTTGAGTGTCACCATACAATTTTCTAAGGGGATATGGGGCTGTGTTTCTTCTCACCTTGCTAAGCTGGATCTGTTTCTGATTTTCTGCCCAGTGGATGAGACTCATAAGCTTGTGTTTATCCAGTCTTACTCTATTGGACTGAAATAGACAAAGGGCATTAACAAGACTCATTACTGCCACCTCTATGGGTTAATCCTCTAATGAATCTTACATTTGTACTCTGGGGATGGAAGGATGATTTGAATGAAAACCAATAATGAATTAAAAGAAGGAAAGATGGGGCGCCTGGGTGGCTCAGTGGGTTAAGCCTCTGCCTTCAGCTCAGGTCATGATCTCAGGGTCCTGGGATCAAGCCCTACATCGGGCTCTCTGCTTGGCAGGAAGCCTGCTTCCTCCTCTCTCTCTGCCTGCTTGTCTACCTACTTGTGATATCTCTCTCTCTTTGTTAAGTAAATAAAGAAAATCTTTAATAAAAGAAGGAAAGGTATTTGCTTATCTAAAAGGGACTGAAAAATGAATAATGGTGAAAAAGAAAGATTAGAACAAGAGAATGATACTTTTGGGTGCCTGGGTGGCTCAGTGGGTTAAGCCTCTGCCTTCGGCTCAGGTCATGATCTCAGGGTTCTGGGATCGAGCCCCACATCAGGTTCTCTGCTCAGCGGGGGGGCCTGCTTCCTCCTCTCCCTCTGCCTGACTCTCTGCTTACTTGTGATCTCTCTCTCTGTCAAATAAATAAATAAAATCTTTTAAGAAAATCAGAAGAGAATGACACTTTCTCTTAGATAGATTTACAGATGCCCCATAAGGTGAAGATACTAGCCTATAGAAATCAACTCTTTTGTTTGAATCTAAAGGTACCAGGATGTGCTCCAGGGAATAAAAGAAACATTCAGTTGGGTGTCCATCTATGATGGTGTCTAGATGACACTATCTATGATGGTGTCTTGACGACATTAACCACACCCTATAGAGGATAGCTGTTGGGAGGAAACTTGCAGGAAAAAAAACAAGGTCACTGTGTAATTATTAAAAGAAGTGATGATCTTTTGAGGAAGATGCCTAGGCATAATGAATATATGTGTTGAATGTTTAATTTTTCATGGTATTAGGTCCCAATGCATATAGTCCATGTTTTTGTGGATTGAGGGCAATCATAAAAATAAAGAATACTTGGCAAAAAGATGGTAATGTCAATTTAGAGGTGACTTCATGGACCCCAATGTCCACCAAGTGATAGTGGATTCATCTATTTCTCCTCACAGATCCAGCAGGTTTGGCTTCAAGTAGTTTGACACTCTAACGTTAGGTGCATACATGTTTAGGATTGTTGTATCTTCTTACAGAATTGACCCTTTATCAATCATTATGTAATCTCTCTATCCCTGATAATCTTTCTTGTTCTGAAGTTTGCTTTGTCTGAAGTTAATATAGCCACTTCAACTTTCTTTTGATTAGAGTTAGCTGGCATATCTTTCTCTATCCCTTTACTTTCAATCTATTTGAATCTTTATATTTAAAGTAAGTTTTTTATAGACAATACAGTTGTGTAGTGTTTTTTAATACCCTCTGACAATTTTTGTTTTTAATTGTTATATGAAAGTGGTTATTGATATTGCTGTTCCTTTCTTTATGTAGAACCAAATTTCTGAGAATTCTGAGAATTCCATAACATGTTACCATGAAATGGGTGGCTTAAACAGCATGTATTTATTGTCTTTTGATTCTGGAGGCGAGAAGTTTGAAATCAAGGTGTCAGCAAAATTGGTTCCCCCTGAGGTCTGCAAGGGAGAGTCTATCCCGTGCCCTCTCCTAGCTTTTGATAGTCTCATGCATTCTTTGGCTTGTAGTTGGTATTCTCTTTGTATCTTCACATCATTGTCTCTCTCTGTGTTTAACTGTGTCCAAATTTCCCCTCTTTGAAAGGATGCCACTCATATTGGATTAGGACCCACCCTAATGACTTTATTTGAACTTGATTATTCCTGAACAGATTCTATTTCAAAATCAAGTGACATTCTCAGTTGCTAGGGTTAGGACTTGAACATATCATTGTGTGAGGGACACAATTCAATTCACACAGCCTGTCTCCAAGCCTCCTAAATTTGTGTCCTGCTTACATGCAAAATCTGTTCACCCTATTTCAAAATCCCAAAAATCTTTTATCATTTCAATATCAACTCTAGCTCTAAAATCCCATCATCTAAATCACTTAAATCATTGTGGATAGAACTTGGGGTGTGATTCACTCTGGGGCAAAATTCCTCTCCACCTGCAAACCTGTGAAACCAGACAAGTTACCTGCTTCAAAAAAAACAGTGGTGGGGCAGATTTAGGATAGACATTCCCATTCTAAGATGAAGAAACAGGAAGGAATAAGGAAGCCATGGGTCCTAAACAAGTAAAAAAATTAGCAGGGCAAATTCTATTAAATTTAAGTCTTGAGATTAACCTTCTTTGGTTCAATGCCTCTGGGCCTACTAGGGTGGCTTCTCTGGGTGGTGGCTCATCCTTCCCTGCCTGGGAAGTAACCCCACCCTTTGGAACTCATGATGTGGCCCTTACTTTTGGAACAAAGGAGACTGTGGCCCAGTGTCCTGAGCCTTTGACCTCAGAGCCCTAATGTCAGTGACAGACCCATTGGCCTCTGAACTTCCTATGAGGTAATTCTGTTTTTTTTGAAGAGTAACACATGCTCACAGCTGAATTGCTCTATTCACCTGTTTCCTGCCTGTAGAATCCTAGAAGTCTGAAAGTCTTCCTCATTTTGTCTGGTCTCTGTGTCCTTCAGTCCAAGCTGCAGGTGTTTTTGCTGACATGATCAATCTACCTCTTTGAATTCTTGATAGCAATTCCTTCCTTTTGCATTTTGCCATAAGCAGCAAGGAGAAACCAGACCATGCCTTCAGCACAGAGACAACCTCAACTACATATCTGATTTCATCGTTTATAAATTCTCCTTACTGCCCAACAGGACACAATTCAGACAAGTTCTCTGCCACTTTATAAGGATTGCCTTCCCTCCAGTTATAAATAACTTATCCCTCATTTCTATCTGAGATTTTACCAGAAGAATGTTAAACATTCAGGTTTCTATAACAGTCTCTTCTTCAAGGCAACCTTGGCTTTTCCCATTAAAATCCTCAAAATTCTTCCAGACTCTAGACATTACCAATTTCCAAAGCCACTTTCAAATTTTTAGATATTTGTCACAGCAGCATCCCACTTACTGCTACTATGATCTGTATTACAGTCTTGGACAGTCATAATGAAGTATTCCATACTGGCCAGATTTAACAACAGAAATTTGTCTCACAGTTTTGAGGGCTAGAAGTCCAAAATAAAAATGTTGGCAGCTTAGTTCCTTCTGAGAGCTGTTCAGTTTATCCCCATATCCCCCAAATCTGAATTATTTCAGTGTTACCTCTGAGTCTAAAATCTTTTCCTCTAAGTTGACCAAATCAGTGATGGATGAGGCTTGGGGTATGAGTTTACACCTCTCTCCCAGCTTCTGGTAGCTTCAGGCATTTCTCATCTTATAGATGACATTCTCTCTGTGTTTCTACTTTCTCTCATTTTTAGGCATGTCTTCCTCTGTGTTCAAATCTCCTTCCCATTTTTAATATGGATTTATGCCATGATAACATCATTTTTACTTGATAATTCATTTTCAAATAAGGTCATTTTCTGTGGTAATGAATATTAGGAGTTCAACATATATATATTTTTGATAAACACAATTTAACCCATAAAATGATCTGTATTATTTGCTTCCTCCTTGAAGAATAAGTTTTTGTTAAAGATTTTATTTATTTGACAGAGAGATCACAAGTAGGCAGAGAGGCAAGCAGAGAGAAAGAGGGAGAAACAGGCTCCCTGCTGAGCAGAGAGCCCGATGCGGTGCTCGATCCTGGGCTCGATCCCAGGACCCCGAGATCATGACCCGAGTTGAAGGCAGAGGCTTAACCTACTGAGCCACCCAGGTGTCCCACTTTATTTTTAGTATGTCTTGAATTCTCTCAGTTTTTGTTTATCTGAAAGTCTTTGTTTCCTTCGCTTCCAAAGAATAAAAATTTTAGGTAATTGTTTTTTTCTTTCAAACTTTAAATTTTTACCCCATTTTCTTCTTACTTGGATGGTTTTTGACAAGACATATACTGTAATTCTAATAATCCTCCTACTCTCCAGCTGTTTTTGATTTCCTACAATTTGGATATGGTGAACAAGGTGTATTTTTATTTTTTTATTTTCTGTGGGGTATTTTTGGCATTTATCCTGTTTGGTATTCTTTGAAGTCCCTGGATCTATATCATTCATTTTGTCATTCATTTTGGAAAGCTCAGGACATTATTACTTTATATATTTCTTCTTTTCTATTCTCATTTTCTTTTCCTGGTATTCTAATTACAGTTATGTAACTTTTTCTTTTTAAGATTTTATTTATTTATTTATTTCAGAGAGAAAGAGAGAAAAAGGTGTGTGCACAAGCAGGGGAGGGGCAGAGGGACAACCAGACCACCCTCTGAGTGGGAAGTCTGACTTAATCCCAGAACCCTGAGATTACAACCTGAGCCAAAGTCAGACACTTAACCCAATGATCTACCCAGGTCCCCCACACTTATTTAACTTTTGATTAATTAAATAAATATTTACTGAATATCACTGTATGTCAAATATTATCCTAAGAACTAGAAATATACCCATGTTCAAAAAAGATTTCAAAAATATTAAATAGATTTTAAACTGTATAGAGATATGGTTGTTACACTTTCAATTAATTTCACCTTTGTTCATTCAGAAATTGCATTAATGTTTAACACTTTAAGTATATCTTTTTATAGGTCTATTGAGATATAATTCACATAACTTACAGTTCACCCCTTTAAAGTATTAATTTCAATGGCTTTGGTACATTCACAGAGTTATGCATCCACCATGGCAATCAGTTTTAGAATATTTTCATTGCCCCCAAATGAGACCCTACATGCCTTAAACATCACTCTTCAATTCTTGTGTCATCCTTCCAGGTGTAGACCACCACTAGTCTGCTTTCTGTCTATATAGATTTGCCTATTCTTGGCATTTCCTATAAATAGAATCACAATATGTAGTCCTTTGTGACTGTCTTTTTCACTTAACATTATGTTTTTAAGGTTTATCTATGCTGTAGCAAGTACAGGTACTTCATTTCTTTTTATTGCTGAATAATATTCCATTCTTTGGATATACCACATTTTGTTTATTCATTCATCAGTTGATAAACATTTAGTTATTCTTACCTCTTGGCTATTATGAATAAAGCTGCTATGATCATTTGTGTACCTGTTCTTATAAGGGTACATGTCTTTAATTCTATTTCACTGCATTCCATCTTTTTTGCATACATAGCTAGGAGCAGAATTTCTAGATCATATGGTAACTCTATTTTAACCTTTTCAGGAATTGCTAGATAGTTTTTTAAAGCAGCTGCACAATATTACATTCACTCTAGCAATGTATGAGTGTTCCAACTTCTCTATACCTTTGCCAACACATTCTTATCCATCTTTTTTATTACAGCCATCTTAGTGGATACAAGTGTTATCTCATTTCTTGTGCATTTCTCTGATATGTAGTGATGCTGAGCTGTTTACATGGGGTTTTTTGTCCATTTGCATATATCTTTAGAGAAATATTCGTCCAGATCTTTCGCCCATTTTTAAACTGGATTATCTCTTATTATTGAGTTATAAATTTTTTTAAAGATTTTAAAGATTAAA